>CAJGYO010000893.1:0-93615 GCA_904845875.1 Miscanthus lutarioriparius | reverse complement strand
TTCTACTATTAAGATTACATGGGAAGAATCCTAGTTGAACTAGATCTTTTATCTCTCTTGCGAGGGTATCCTGTGGGTCCGCATCGACAAAGCCCGAGCACTTCATGGTTGAGGCTCTAAAAGTCTCGCTTTGCTCCTTGAGGTCTTGTTAGGTAGGAACAAATGTTATCCAGTGCTTTACAGGTGAAACCTTGTGGCGCTTCTTGGGACCTTCGGTGGTGAGTGTTTTGTGAAGAAAAAAGTACATCCATCTGGTTGTAGCCCCCGAGCCTCTTGCTATTTGGAACAAGGAGTCTGGAGGATCTTTTCTTGAAGTTGCTCTTATTGTTATTTGAAGTTTTGTTAAAAGAACTTCGAATATGGCTCGTTCAGGGTTCTTTTTGTATGCCAATGTCTTGAAGTAGTGCAACGTTGAAGTCTTTTTTTTGGTGACGTCGCTTTTCAAAAAAGCGCACTCATCGAGTGTAACCCGAGCCTCTTGCTATTTGGAACAAAAAGTTGGAGGGTCTTGATCCTTTATGTTGTTTGAAAATCGTATGTTACGAGTAGTCCCGAAACTTGAATTATGTCATCATCCGAGTAGTTTTGTGGTATCTTTCGGAAGCGGCCCTTTGGTCTTGGATTAAACCATCATCAAGAGTAGTTTAGCGACATCGACCTCGAGCCTATCTCCAGGGTTCTTTTTTGGTGGGTGCAATTTTCATAAAATTGCACTCCTTGAGTGTAACCCGAGCCTCTTGCTTTTTGCTTGCAAAAGTTGGAGGAATCGATTCTGTCTTCAAAAATTCTGGGGCTATATGTATCCATGACCTCGTGCTTTCTCCGAGTTCTTCTCTTTTGGAAAAGAAGTCGGATGAAGGAGTCTTGATAAATAAATCGTCGTTGTAGTCTTGAGTTTCTTGTACTCTTTGTCTTTTGTCTTTGGTTACGGCCCCGGTATATCCGTGTTGTTTTGTTAGGAAGAACTTCCGGATCACGAGGTCTTGGCGATCTCTTTGATAGTCTCTATTCTTTGTCGAGATGTAGTTGTATAGTGGTGGTTGAGTGTAAAAACCTTTTTGTTCATGGTTTGTCTTTGTCTTTGGTATATTCTTCCGAATATGTCCGTCTTGATCTTTATTTTCTCTCTCTGAGTCATCCATTATTGAGTCTGTCCTTTCTTTGTGTCCTTTGTTGGAAACTTATTTCGTTGGTACTCCCCTAGTCCATGTCTGCGCTCCTTTGGTCTATAAATCTTTTGTCCCGGAGTGCTTGTTTTCATCTATTGGATATTCCGTTGAAACCTTCGTGGTCATGAACATGGTAGTTTGTGAAGTAGAGCAGCCCCGGGCATATTTTGTAGTTCTGTGTGTCTTATCGTGGTTGGAGGAAGTCTTGTGATAGGATTAGAGGTAGGCTAATCCGCGGCGGCGACGTGTGCCGGGATGTACGTGGTGGTAGTTGCGAGGAATCTTGTGATGTGGGCCGTTTCTTCATCTGGCGATTCTGGAGGTTGATCCTCGTCGCTTTGTCTTGAGGCTGTCGGTCTTGAGATCAACACCATATCTTTTGATATCACATCGGTCTTGGGTGATGAGCAGATGCCCGTCGGCCTTCTCTGCTCCATGTTGTCTTGCCGTCTTTGCCGATTTCCGCCTTGAGTGCCTGCGTCCAGTCCTTTGAAGAAAATAATGTAGGCGATGGCGGTTTGTCCTTCCGAGTAGCAATTTGGGACACGTAGTCGTTCGAGCCCTAGCCGATGTCCGTGTTCCTCTTTGCTACCTTGCTTTAAATGGTCTTGCCGGAGTTCGTTGGGTCTTGTAAGATTTGTAATCTTCTAGTTTTGAAGTAAAAAGTAATATATTGAATCTTGTCTTTAAGATTTGTAATCTTCTATTTTTGAAGTAAACTTGTAATGTATGAATCTTGTCTTACGAGGTTGTCTTTTACTTTTCTGTTGTGATCCACATTTTTCATGAGATTCACAGTTCTTTCTTAAATAACCGGGTTCTTTTGTTCCTTGTGAGATAGCCCTTTCTTTCTTGGCTCTTTCTTCTTTCTTTCTTCTTGTTTTGTGAGTTGTTCTTGTAGCGATCGATACCCCAATATTGATCTTTGAAGACGATAAGTCTGAAATCTGCCTGGTTGGTTTGTCTTGTTGTGTGGATCTGTGCCCTCCGTCGTTTTAGCTGCGTTCGGTAAATGGACCGTCGTGTTCCCTGCTTTGTGTTTTATCGGGCCTTGTGGGCCATTGTATCACTTGAAAATATATTTAAAGACCCTTGCTGCTTAACTCTTGCCTTTAAACCCTAGCATTCAGAAATCCGCCGCCCGTCACCGTCGCCGTAACCGAGAAAGCACCATCATCCTAGCTTCATTTTCCTTAGTGCCTTTTTGCTTCCGCCGTTCATGGGAAAGAAAACACATAAGCAAGTCTCGAAGGCGACCTTCGTGAGCGAGTCATCCCTTTCTTTGATCCGAAAACTAGGGTTACGTGGCTATGAGGCTGCTTTCGGAAGGTTTGGCGGCTCCAACAACAAGCGAAGACCATTGCGCGAGCTTCGTTAGCGATAAGCTTGATCAAAGCAAAGTCATCATTGAATGGAAGATTCAAGGCGAACATCGGGTTCCGACTCCGGGTCTGGTGAGATTGTCCTCTTCGTTTCCTTTGTCACTATTTGGATTTTGCCTTCTGCTTCCGCTTTCCTTCATCGATTTCTTGGTTATTTGGGATTAGTCTGAACCACCTAACCCCCCAATGCCATTCTCCATCTTTACATTTCGTTCATCTTTATGAAGCTTTCCTTGCAATCCCTCCTTCTCTGTCTCTTTTTAAGCTTTTCTTTCAATACGAAACCTCAACCCCAGCCAGTGAAGAAACCAAATGTTCTTGGCGATTTCTGAGGATTTGGTTTCATCGAGGTCTCAAAATTAAGTTTTTGACTATGACCTGGTGGATTCTGTAAAGATTGGCGTCTTAGAGTGGTTTCTGTTGCCAATTTGATCCCTTCCCTTGCCGTTCATCCCGGATCTGGTCACGTGGTGAATGACCGATGGGACAAGAAGCTTGAATCGCTTCTTTGAGATTCAAGTGATCCAACCACTCCTTGATAGGATTAGCATCTTTGAAACAATGAGGGTTTGACCGGCTTTGTTATTGTTTGAGCTTTCTTGATCGGCCGGTTCAGCCTTTGAAAGAGCGGGAGCATCTTGGCTTTGAGTATTAAGGGTCGAGGATCCTTCACGCATGGTCCCAGCTCTTGAGCTGACGGTGAGAGGAGGTACTCGGCGTCTCGAAGATCTTGAAAGGAGTGGCGTCATTCCTCCTCATGTCACCCGAGTTCTCGATAACAACCCGCCCCAGTTGTGAGTTGTCTATCTTTTTGTTTGAGTACTTTATGCACTCTAGTCTGCATCCGTTCTTGTAGCTTTTCTTTGTCTCGGTGTTTTATCCTTTTTACGCGAGGAGCTTGGGCGGAACTTTGTCGACCGGTCTCTCGACATTTTCCCCCGTGGTGGAGAATGAGATAGACTTGCTTGGAACTTACGCAATTAGTAAGTCCCAAACCTCTACCGCCCTTCCTAGGGTTTCTTCCGGATTTGTTGATGTATATGAAGAATATGTTCCTCGTCTAGTCCCTCGCGGTCCTCGCGGTGTCCCAAAGAGGGGGAAAGCGGATGGGTCTTCATCGGCTCACTTGTCTCTAAGAAGCCTCATAAACCAAGTACTCTCTCGGGTACTCCGGTTTTTGCTAGCATGCTCTTAGGTGAGCACATTTAATACTCTTTGTTCTTTTATTTTCTTGTCTCTCTCATGATCCGATTACTTTTTATCCTCTTTTGGAAAGTGCTCTGGTTTCCTTGGTGAGGAGGAAGAAGATGATGAAGTACCCCTCATCATGCGGGCGGTGAGTTGCTTTTCATATTCTGTTGCATTGAATTTCTCTTCTTTGTCTTGACTTTTAGTCTTGAACTTTTTGAAATGTCGGAGGCCGGGTGTGAGTTCTTAGAGGCTCCCGTGCCGACTTCTTCTGAAACTCCGATGTCCGAGTTCCTTGGAAGCCCCGTACCGAGCTCTACCGCTCCTCCAAGTCTGGAGTTCTTCCATGTCTCTAGCCCGGCTCCTTCCATGAGCTCCGTTGTCGGCTATTCCGCTCTCGTCGCCGCGGTAGTGGCGGGGCGTTTTCACCGTCGTGGTTCCTCCCCGAGGCCTTCTCTTGGCTTCGAAAGAAGAAAGTGGTTGGGTGAGTAGATTCTAGCTTTATCTTTTTGGCTTCTATTTTCCTTCCTCTGGTTCTTATCGGTGCTTCCTTTTATCACTTTTCAGTGTTTCGTCTTCTCTCATTCCTTCATCGACCTCTTCTCTCGCCTCCCGGCTGGCCAAGCGAGTTCCGAAGCCTCGGGTCTCACAACGTTCATTGATGAAGTTCTTGTGAAACTTTAGAGCTACTGGCGAGTTGCGGTCTTGGTCGCTCGGAGGTGGTATGTGGCGTCGCATGCGCGGGTCCTTCTTAGGGTTTGACTCGGCTTCCACAGGAGGTTGCTTTGGTCGTTCCTTCTTTGCCCCATCCGGCCTCTCCTTCCCTTCTCTTGCTTCCGGCGGTCCTTCTTTTTTCCGATGACGTGGTGCAACAGTTGATACCACCCATCGATTGTCGGGCTGGCCAAGTAGCCTAGGGAGCTTGTCGACCCTCGTGACTTCTTTTTGGTGAAAAGCTCCGGTAGGTTTAAGCTGTTGCTCCTCTTTTGCATGCTCATTTTCTTACGTCCTTCGCCTTGTTTCTCTTTGCCTTTTTCACTCGGTCTTTCTCTCGTGATCATTAAAGCTTCTTTTCTCATCTAAAATGAGAGAAAGTTGTCTTCTGAGGTGGGCGCTTTCTGGCCGATCTCGACCTTCTCAAGGCTGAGTTGGAGCAGGCGTCAAATGCACCAAAAGGAGGAAAGACCCTTCGTGCCCGGGTAGTGGAGATGGAGAAAGCGAGAGAGATGCCATGTGGAGTCTGCGAAGAATGAATGCAAAGGTGCCGCTGGGTTCTGCTTTTTTTTCTTGTATTTTGACTTCTTTTTCGCCGACTTGTTCTTGGGTGTCTTGTCTAGTTCTCCAGAGCTAAGCGAAGCTCTCGGAGAGTGTCGATGAAATGAAGGCTCTTGTCGCTCTAGTCATAATAAGGCTTTGAGGAGGTAATTACTCATGCTAAGGAAGAACTACGCCCTTGCTAAGGCGATTAGGCGCGGGTGACAGAGATCTTATGCGGGCCCAAAAACTATTGAAAGCTTGTCAGGGAAGTCGCTGGCAGCTCACCCGAAAATTGGAGCGTTTTGTGAAATCTTTTAGTTCAATGGCGATGTTCTCAGGACTCCGGCGGATGACGGGCAATCTTAGGTATGATTCATTCCACAGATTCCTACTTCGTTTCCAAGAGTTAGCGAAGAAGTGTGCCCAAGTATGTACCAAGAATGTGCTAGCCGGTCCGGTCCTTGCTCCAGGGCGCCTCATCCCAAGATAGCGAGAGGAAGGCTGAAAGCCAAGAATATCTTGATGCCGTTGAGAGGATGGAGCACGAGGTCGAAGATTTAGCCAAGAGGGTTGTTGACAGGTCCTAAATATTGACATTTCCTTCCTCGATGACAATGCTGATCCGATTGACCAGACTTCTTGTAATATTACACTCCTCTTTAAATGAAGATTTTTTGTTTTCGTTGATGTAATCTTTGCCTGGGTGTGGTCGAAGTTACTTGACTTGCTGAGTACTTTGTCCCGTTTTTGTTTCTGCTCCACAAAACAACTCTATGTGTTATCCTGACGAGACCCCTCGATTTGTCGAGTACTTTTCTTTTCTTCCTCTTTTGTGATCCGTCGAGTGCTTTGTCCACGCTGTGACTTGTTAGATGTAAATCTTTGTGTTGACACCGCTAGCTATGTAAAAACGACTTGGCATAGAATGTACGCCTTTTGAGTGGCGCTTGTACTTTTCTGAGGAAAAAGTATTCCTATCTTGATGTAGCCCCCGAGCCTCTTGCTTTTTGGAACGAAGAGCTGGAGGGTCTTTTGAAGTTCAATTTCGATTGACTAGTTTTGGGTGTTTAGCTTTTAGCTACCCTCATCAGCGGAGCTCAAGCGTGTTTTCATTTATTTTGCTCTCGGCCGGGATGCTCAGGCATGTTTTCAGCCATTTTGCTTTTTGTTTCGGGTGTTAGCTTTTAGCTACCCTCATCGGCGAGCTCAAGCGTGTTTTCAGCTATTTTGCTCTGGGCCGGGATGCTCAGGCATGTTTTCAGCCATTTTGCTTTTTGTTTCGGGTGTTAGCTTTTAGCTACCCTCATCGGGCCGGCTCAAGCGTGTTTTCACTATTTTGCTCTCACAATCGGGATGCTCGGGCATGTTTTCAGCCATTTTGCTTTTTGTTTTTTGGTGTTAGCTTTTAGCTACCCTCATCGGCGAGCTCAAAGCGTGTTTTCAGCTATTTTGCTCTCGGGCGGGATGCTCGGGCATGTTTTCAGCCATTTTGCTTTTGTTTCGGAAAACAACTCTTTGGAAGTTATGACAAGACATCTTTGTGGATGAATATCATCTTTATTGATCATGAATATGAACTAATACATGTGTTGTCGAGGAATATACGTCTTTAAATCGATTGTGAATGTTGGTCCCTTGTGGCTTGCATATCTGTTTTATCTTGAGTTGTTTTCATGCGTAGAATCTTCTTAGGCTGGTGATGTGCCATGTATTAAACTTCTTTTCCATCTTGGGTTATTAACTTGTATGTGCACAGGTCCGGTGACTTTTGTGACAATGAATGGACCTTCCATGAACCCGAAAACTTATGTCGTCAAAATCGGGTCTTTTGTATTCTTCTTAACACTAAGTCTCCAACTTGTAGTGATCGAGGATGGGTACTCTTGTTGTAGTGCCGTCTTAAACCTTGTAGGTATCTGGTGATTGGAGGGCGCGTTTACTCCGACTTCTTCCGAAATTGGCTCGAGTTCTAATCTTCTTGTGTGTTACGCTTCTCCTTTGTCGTATTGTTCTATCTTTGGTGATGTCTAGATCAAGTCGGCAGGCAGTACGGCCTCTGACCCATAAACTAGGAAGAAGGGTGAGTGGCCTATTGCTCTGCTTATTTGAGTTCGTAGCCCCCATACTACTTTTGGTAATTCTTCAATCCATTTGGACCCATAGTCCACTAGTTCTTCGTATAACCTTGGTTTTAATCCGGCTAGTATGAGTCCATTGGCCCTTTCTACTTGTCCGTTGGCTTACGGATGTGCAATTGGACGCATAGTCTATCTTTGAAACCACGGTCTTGTGCCCGACTTTTTTGAATTCAGCCAGGCTGTGAAGGGGGAGCCTAGATCTGTGATGATTCGATTGGGCATGCCAAAGCGGTGCGTAATTTCTTGGATGAATTCATTTGCTTTGGTTGCTAGCCAGCTACTTCTTGAGTGGTTTGTATTCAATCCACTTTGTGAACTTGTCGATTGCTACAAAGATGTACTTTCAAAACCGCCTTTTGCTTTCTTGAGGTCCCACTTGATCCATTGTTGAGAAAAAAGGCCAAGCGGGTGGGATCTGAGATAAGATTGTGAGTGGCACATGGGCTTGTCTTGCAAACATTTGGCAACCTTTGCATTTTCTCGACAAGTTCTTCTGCGTCTTTCAAAGCGGTTGGCGGTAGAATCCGGTCAAATGAATACTTTTGCCAACCGATGTGTCCTTGAAGCGGCATGATTTCCGCACAACTTTGAGTGTATCTCGTCTAGGATCTCTTTGCCTTCTTCAAATGAGACACATTTCGGGAGTACCCTGATGATCTTTGCTCTTCTGTAAAGTCTATCTCCTACTAAAACGTAGTTTTGCTTCTGCGAACAACTTGGGTGACTTCGCTTTATTTTTTTCGGTAATTTATTTTCTTTGATATAGTCGATGAAAACTTGGCTCCATGAGGTGTTGATTACCAAGATCTGGCGCCTTTAGCCTAAATTTACGTGGGTCGTCTCTACGGGTTGTTTGATAGAGGGAATGATAGCTCTTCTATGAATCGCCCGGGTGGAACTTTTGCTCTCTGTCGATCCGAGGCTTGGCAAGGACATCTCTGCTGCAATGTTGGAATCAGCTAAGGAGACGTGTAAAATTTCTAATCCTTGGAAATGTTTTCAAGTTTCCGTATTTCAACCTGATGGCACCCATGTTTTCTTTTGTGCAATCCCAATCTTTGTTTACTTGGTTGATGACTACTTCTTGAATCGCCATATCTGAGTAATCTCTTTATTCCGGGGTAATTGCCACTCGTGGCCTGTGGATGAGGGCTTCATATTACTGCTTCATTATTTGTAGCTTGCCATAATATCTCGAAGGACGTGCTTGAGTTGTTTTCATACGGAGAAATGAGGAGAACACTTTGCACCGGCTCCGCCTAGTTTGAGTGACCCATCAAAGTACATCTTCCGATTGGTTAAGGATTGTATCGATAAAGGCTGCTGAATCTCATGTCCCACTCGGCCACAAAATCGGCAAGGGCTTGAGATTTGATTGCTTTCCGTGGGGTGAAGTCGATGTTAAGAGCTCCAAGTTCAAGCGCCCCACTTTGATATGCGTCCCTGTCGCATCTCTGTTGTGTAAGATGTCTCCGAGCGAGAAGTCTGTCACCACGGTAATCTTGTGGCTTTTGAAATAGTGGCGAAGCTTATCGTGAGGTGATAAGTAGAGCGTAGAGTAGTTTTTGTACATGCGGGTGCGGATTTTGATTCGAGATAATACTTATTTGATGTAGTACGGGTCGTTGTACTTTATACACACGTCCTTCTTCTCTTTCTCGACTATTGTTGTCTTTACTACTGATGGTAGTCGCATAATGTATAGCATCATGTCTTCGTCTTTCCTTGGGGGTGTGAGAATTGGTGAGGATGTGAGATATACCTTAAGTTTCTTGAAAGCTTAAGTCGGCCTCCTTTGTCCATTCAAACTTGTCATCTTCTTTAGTAGTTTAAAGAAGGGTAACCCCTTTTCGCCGAGTCTTGATATGAAACGGTTGAGGGCATCCATGCATCTGTTGGTTTACATACATCTTTGATACTTCTAGGTTGCCCCATTTACATTATAGCTCGAATTTGCTTGATGCGGCTTCAATCCCATGTTGACCGACCAAAAATCCGAGTAGTTGCCTGAAGAACTCCGAATACATTTATTTGGGTTCAATTTCCATCTCCATCTCTTCAAGTTTTTGAATGTTTGCTTTAAATCTTCAATCATAGTGTCTGCGGGTTCTTTGTTTTCACCACTACATCATCCACGTATGCCTCCACATTTTCACCGATTTGATCTCCAAGGCAAGTTTGGATAGCTCTTTGGTATGTGCACCGGCGTTCTTTAGTCCAAACGACATGGTCTTGTAACGATAAAGCACCGAGCGGAGTAATAAAAGATGTCTTGCTCTGGTCTTGATCTTTTAGTGCGATCTGGTGATACCCTGAATAGCAATCGAGAAAGGATAATAGTGCAGACCCCGCTGTTGTGTCGACTATCTTGTCAATGCGTGGTAGCCCAAACGGATCTTTTGGGCAATGTTTGTTGAGATCCGTGTAGTCGGCCTTTACGCCACTTTCGTCGTGTTCTTCTTCTGCACAAGGACCCGGGTTTGCTAGCGGTCCGGATGAAGGATTTCTCGATGAATCCGGCTGCCATCGGTTTTGTGATTTCTTTTTAATCGGCTGCCTTTTTGTCGGTGAGAATCGTCATAGCCGTTGCTTTATAGGCTTGGAGTTTTCATTAACATCAATTACGTACTCACCAACTCTCTTGGGACACAGGCATGTCGGCGGCTTCCAGCGAAGATATCTTTGTTGTCCGAAGAAAGTTGGTGGCCTGAGTTCCTATTTTGCCGAGAGGTGAGCACCGATGGTTGTTGTCTTGGAGGTATCGCGGTTGCCAAATCGATTTGCTTGATGTCGGCTTCTTTTGGTGGTGTGATGATCTTTGGGCTTTGTGGCGGTATTTCTAATCCTTCTTGGCTCATCTCCACGGCGATTGTGGCTATTTCTTTTCTTCCATTGTCGGTTTGTGCTTTGGCATAATTTGGATTACTGAGCGTCATGATCAAAAGCATGCTTCAAATCGCTTCGAAGAAAGGATACCGTTGGGTCCTGGCATCTTAAGCAATAAGTAACGGATAATGTGGTATTGCCATGAATTTTGCCAGTCTTTGGGCGTCCAGAGGATCGCATGATATGACTGAATCGAAATCTGCGACCTCAAATTTGATAAACTCTGTTCGATAGTTCGAAGGAGTTCCAAAAGTGATGGGTAAAGTAACTTGTCCGAGCGGCATGGCTGCTTTGCTGGGTACTATTCCGTAAAAAGGAGTGCTTGTTGGTGTAATCATCCCGGCGAGTTGTAGTCCCATCTTCCTTAGTGTTTTTGAAAAGATGATGTTGAGTCCAGCTCCCCCGTCGATTAGTACTTTGGTGACAGTCATACCGGCAATAGTTGGGTCTAAAACTAGTGGGTAATGGCCTGCGTTCCCTACGCTAGTCCATTGGTCTTCTCTTGAAAATTGGATTGCATATTGTGACCAATTGAGATATCTTGGTGTAGCCGGTTCTGCTGTCATGATAGTCCGTAGTGCTAGTTTTTCTTGACGTTTGCTTGTGCAATCTGGAGCCCCTGAGAAGATCACTGCTACCGTTCCCCTGGGTTTTTGAAATCCTTTGTCCTCGTGGTTGTCTTCATCTTTCTTGTGATTGTCCTCTTTGGTGTTCTCCTTATTATCTTTTCTTGTGTATCGATCATTGAAAGTGTAGCAGTTTCCGATGGTGTGTCTCCCGTTAGGGTGTAATGGGCAACGTATGTTTTCAATGTCATCATATCTTCTGGGTTTGGAAAACTTCTTTGATTTGTCGGCCATTGCCACGGTATTGTCTGGTCTATGCTTTCTTTCTTGATGTCTGCTATTTCGATGATTTTGCCTATCCGGGTTGTCTTGGTTGCTTCTATCAGGAACCTTTCTCGTGTTTTTTCTTCTGCAGTAATCATTTTTCTACTGTTCGTCTGAACTCTTCATTGTTTCTCGGATTTTCTTTGCAGAAGTCTTGAAATTGCCACCTAGCCATGATTCCGTGAGAGAAAGCTTCAATTACTTCTCGTTCGGTGATGTCATGCACTTGAGCCCTTGATTCGCGAATAAATCGATAGTAATTTACGAGACTTTCGCCCCCTTTTGCTTGAGTCCTTTCAGTTCTGCATGAGTGATGGTGTGTGATGATACGCGAAATTTTCACAGAAAGCTCTTTGCAAGTCTTCCCAAGTTCTGATCGATCCTGGGTTCAATTTATCGAACCATTAGAGGGGCATTGCTTCCAGTGCCATGGGAAAGAACAAGGTTTTGATATCATCATCTCCTCCGGCTAGTTCAATTGATTGTGAATATATTCTGAGTCATTGTCTTGGTTTGGTTTTGCCATCATACTTGGAGTGGTTAGATGATGAGGACATCATTGGCTCAAATATGACCATGCCAACCACTTCTATACTAAAGGTGCAACCATTCTATATGAGGCTTATCATTGATGCATTTGATGAATTGGTGCTCCACCATAAAATGTGTATATTTTTATTTTCAGAATTACTTACATGGATTAAGGGAAGGTTTGATTGCATATGGAAAGCATGGAAGGTTAATGAAGTTGATTGGGGACCAAATCCAAGTATTCCCAACGTCCTCCACTTGGACACCACGTCACTTTTGGTCCAAGGAAAGAAAGAGATCAAATCCAACACGTTTTGGGGCTGGATTCGGACTCTAGGACAGCTCCAAATTGTGATGTTCACCACGGTCGCATACGGACTCGGATTGAGGCGTTCAAGTACTTCATGGAATCCTTATGAAGTCTATTTTCACATGGATCTAGAATCAAGTCCATATCTGTTCTGAGGCGGCCGCAATGACCGAATTACTACCGAGAGGTTTTCTGTTCAAAGGTCTTGCGTCGCCTAGTTTGGTCCAATGGGCCGTGTATCAAGTTGGGTCCATTAGGGATGCGTCCTGGGGGTTGGGCGACCCCAACACCACAGTGGTCGTCCTTCCACCTTCATATACCCTTAGCCGCCACCAAGAACAATTGGGTTTTGTTTAGATCAAGTTTAGCCATCGCTACTTGCTTGTAGGCGCGTCTCGATCCAGATCTTCCATCTCCTTGTCTTGAAACCCCACTCATAATAAGATTCATGTGAAACCTTAAATTTTATCTTGCAATTTCAGTGCTTGTTTCCTCGTTCTTGCTAGTTCTTGATTGCTTGTAGGGGCGGGGAGCCTCGGGGGCTGGTTGTCGTGCTCCATGAGATCGTGACGGCCTTGGGAAGTGGTGTATCGGTCGCTAAGGTGCGGTCTTGGAAGGCTGTAGTCGGGCCGTGAACGTCATCTCCATCCACCAATCGAGTTATCTCACGCCTCTCATCGAAAGATCGACCATAAACCCTTGCGGGTTCATATCATAGCGATGGCTAAACTTGATCTAAACAAAACCCAATTGTTCTTGGTGGCGGCTAAGGGGTATATGAAGGTGGAAGGACGACCACCAGGGCGTTGGGGTCGTGCTCCAACCCTAGGACGCGTCCCTAATGGACCCAACTTGATACACGGCCCATTGGACCAAACTAAGGCGACGTAGCACCTTTGAACAGAAAACCTCTCGGTAGTAATTCGGTCATTGCAGCCGCCTCAGAATAGATATGGACTTGATTCCAGATCCATATGAAAATAGACTTCATAAGGATTCCATGAAGTACTTGAATGCCTCAATCCGAGTCCGTATGCGACCGTGGTGAACATCACAAGTTGGAGCTGTCCTAGAGTCCGAATCCAGCCCCAAAACGTGTTGGATTTGATCTCTTTCTTTCCTTGGACCAAAAGTGACGTGGTGTCCAGGTGGAGGACGTTGGGAATACTTGGATTTGGTCCCCAATCAACTTCATTAATCTTCCATGCTTTCCATATGCAATCAAACCTTCCCTTAATCCATGTAAGTAATTCTGAAAATGAAAATATACACATTTTATGGTGGAGCACCAATTCATCAAATGCATCAATGATAAGCCTCATATAGAATGGTTGCACCTTTAGTATAGAAGTGGTTGGTGTGGTCATATTTTAGCCATTGATGTCCTCATCATTCTCCCCTTCTTGACAGCAAACCGTCCTCGGTTTGACCTTTGTTGGAGGATGTGTTGTAGGTAAAAAGTGAACCGTGCTCCCTTCTTGATATTTATCCTGTTGTATATGGGAAAACTAGGAAAACTTTGCAAGACTTCATTTGTGTTAGTGCAGCCCTCAATTTGATCATGGTATTGTGGCGAAAGGATATTTCAGATTAGAGCAAATATAAACTTTATGCACCAAATATTCTCCTTTAACATCATATTTGCCAATTGCATGAAGCGAACAATGATTAAAACTTGGTAAACCAGAATCAAATTTAAGTTTCTCTTTTAGACAATTTAGATTACACAGAATATCAAATTCAATATAACCCAAAGTATTTAAAGAGGATAGCAAATTCAGTTCATCTTGTGCACATGTAATAGGATGAAAAAGCTTATCTTCACATATTTGTATGGTTCCAAACCAAAAGTATCACACTTATTCGCTACTTGTGGCATAGGAGTAAAAGAATCATCAGACACAACTCCTCTTTATCACAAGGAACAGCAAGTAATTCATTTTGTGACAAAGAAAAATCAGTAGTGGGTTCCACTATTTGTTGCTCTTCATTAGAATGCGAGTGGACAAATTTTGGATATTATGGGTCACATCATTCTTATTCACAGATAATAGAATCTCTTTTTCAGCATTGAGAGCAAAACAAATCAATTGACCAATATGGCTATAAGAATTGCTAATTAACAAGGTTTGAATTTCAGAATTGAGCCCTCTCATGAACCTACTCATAACATCTTCCATGCATTCATCTAATCCACCAAACATGATGCAAATCTTAAAATCATGGTAGTATGCTTTTCAGATCCTACTATCTTGCTTCAAGTTGTCTAATTTTGCAAGCAAATAATCAAGATAATATGCAGAGAACGAATGCATTTCTAAAAAGAAATTTGAAGTCTTTCCAAGATTCTCGGAACTTTGTTGTGCCTACAAATGTGTTTCCATTCTAGCAAAGCAAATTCAGTCAAAACATTGGAGGCAATATAAATCTTTTGTTTCTCTCAGACAGGTCATGCTCATCAAATTCATTATCTACTTTTAGCTCCCAATCAATGTAAGCTTTAGGATCAAACTTACCATCGTATAACGGCAAGTGTTGAATGACATCCACGAATATGAGGGTCTAGTTTCAATAGCTCAAAAATTTCCGTATCACCGTCATGATTAGTAGAAAACAAGAAACACAAAATAATATGTATCGTCTGTCAACTACTAGGAGGTGTCGGTTGTAATTCTCTCAAACTCAACTTGTTTAAAACAAGCCCTTACAAGTTCTTACCAAGCCAAACAGAGGTGACGGCAACCAACAAGTCTGCAAGAATCGTGGAATGAAGTGTATCGGTGCCGCAACAACAACACACCTGTCAATAATGTGTAGTCGAAATATGTGGAGCTATAGGTGGGCTGAAGCAAGGAAGTACTAGCACCACGTTAGTCACAAAAAGCAAGTGAATAATCGTTCAACGGTGAGTCTATCGGTGCTGGTCCTAGGCTAAACCATGCTAGAGGCGTGAGCCTAGGCACAAAGGTAGTCACCGAAAAAGAGCAACTAGCACACGACGAAGAAAATAATAGATTCACCCTTCTTTCTTCTCCTTCTCTTGTCTTTTTTTTTTCTTCTTTTTTTTTTTTTTGGGGCCCTAAATATTTTGTTTGGTACTATGACAACCCTAACAATAAGGCTATTGCACACACCCTTCAATTCAGATTTAACAACTTTTGTTATTACAGCAGATGCGTAAAAATCTCTAGGAAGATTGTGGAGTGCTCAGATCGAATTTTTTGTCAAAGCAAGGTCAAATCCGTTGGAAAGAAGACAACTTCAAGTTTTCAGATTATATTTAAACTCCCAAATCGGACATCATATGGATCCGTGGTGGCGTAAAGCGCAGCAATGATGTATATGGTGATGGTGGATCTCGTGGTGACCAAAACGTGATAGAACTCAAAACTCTAAAGGAATAGACACTAAGACCAGCAACTCGACACAACCGATGCAACCGAAAACTCAACAAGCCCTAACTAAGCAGTGCTAGCAAAGGCTCAAAGGGTTTATAGGATTGTGGGCAAACTAATCTACTTTTTTTGGCTTTTCTGGACTATAGGAAAAATTAAAAACAGCAAAGGATTTGAAGTCTCTCACCGATAAACCTTGCTCTGATAACCAACTGATATGAACCCGCAAGGGTTTGTGGTCAATCTTTCGATGAGAGGCGTGAGATAACTCAATTGGTGGATGGAGATGACGTTCACGGCCCGACTACAGCCTTCCAAGACCGCGCCTTAGCGACCGATACACCACTTCCCAAGGCCGTCACGATCTTGTGGAGCACGACAACCAGCCCCTAGGGCTCCCTCCTGCAAGCAATCGAAGAACTAGCAAGAATGAGGAAACAAGCACTGAAATTGCAAGATAAAATTGAAGGTTTCACACTGAATCTTATTATGAGTGGGGTTCCGAAGACAAGGAGACGGGCGACTGGATCAGCACGCGCGCCTACAAGCAAGTAGTGATGGCTAAACTTGATCTAAACAAAACCCAATTGTTCTTGGTGGCGGCTAAGGGGTATATGAAGGTGGAAGGATGACCACCAGGGTGTTGGGGTCGTGCTCCAACCCTAGGACGCGTCCCTAATGGACCCAACTTGATACACGGCCCATTGGACCAAATTAAGGCGACGCAGCACCTTTGAACAGAAAACCTCTTGGTAGTAATTCGGTCATTGCGGCCGCCTCAGAACAGATATGGACTTGATTCTAGATCCATGTGAAAATAGACTTCATAAGGATTCCATGAAGTACTTGAACGCCTCAATCCGAGTCCGTATGCGACCGTGGTGAACATCACAAGTTGGAGCTGTCACGGAGTCCGAATCCAGCCCCAAAACGTGTTGGATTTGATCTCTTTCTTTCCTTGGACCAAAAGTGACGTGGTGTCCAGGTGGAGGACGTTGGGAATACTTGGATTTGGTCCCCAATCAACTTCATTAACCTTCCATGCTTTCCATATGCAATCAAACCTTCCCTTAATCCATGTAAGTAATTCTGAAAATAAAAATATACACATTTTATGGTGGAGCACCAATTAATCAAATGCATCAATGATTAGCCTCATATAGAATGGTTGCACCTTTAGTATAGAAGTGGTTGGCATGGTCATATTTGAGCCAATGATGTCCTCATCATTTTTGGTGGATGGAGATGACGTTCACGGCCCGACTACAGCCTTCCAAGACCGCGCCTTAGCGACCGATACACCACTTCCCAAGGCCGTCACGATCTCGTGAAGCGCGACAACCAGCCCCTAGGGCTCCCGTCCTACAAGCAATCGAAGAACTAGCAACAATGAGGAAACAAGCACTGAAATTGCAAGATAAAATTGAAGGTTTCACACTGAATCTTATTATGAGTGGGGTTTCGAAGACAAGGAGACGGGCGACTGGATCAGCACGCGCGCCTACAAGCAAGTAGCGATGGCTAAACTTGATCTAAACAAAACCCAATTGTTCTTGGTGGTGGCTAAGGGGTATATGAAGGTGGAAGGATGACCACCAGGGTGTTGGGGTCGTGCTCCAACCTTAGGACGCGTCCCTAATGGACCCAACTTGATACACGGCCCATTGGACCAAATTAAGGCGACGCAGCACCTTTGCACAGAAAACCTCTCGGTAGTAATTCGGTCATTGCGGCCGCCTCAGAACAGATATGGACTTGATTCTAGATCCATATGAAAATAGACTTCATAAGGATTCCATGAAGTACTTGAACGCCTCAATCCGAGTCCGTATGCGACCGTGGTGAACATCACAAGTTGGAGCTGTCCTGGAGTCCGAATCCAGCCCCAAAACGTGTTGGATTTGATCTCTTTCTTTCCTTGGACCAAAAGTGACGTGGTGTCCAAGTGGAGGACGTTGAGAATACTTGGATTTGGTCCCCAATCAACTTCATTAACCTTCCATGCTTTCCATATGCAATCAAACCTTCCCTTAATCCATGTAAGTAATTCTGAAAATAAAAATATACACATTTTATGGTGGAGCACCAATTCATCAAATGCATCAATGATAAGCCTCATATAGAATGTTTGCACCTTTAGTATAGAAGTGGTTGGCATGGTCATATTTGAGCCAATGATGTCCTCATCATTAATTGATATGAACCCGCTAGGGTTTATGGACGATCTTTCGATGAGAGGCGTGAGATCACTCGATTTGGTGGATGGAGATGACGTTCACGGCCCGACTACAGCCTTCCAAGACCGCGCCTTAGCGACCGATACACCACTTCCCAAGGCCGTCACGATCTCGTGAAGCGCGACAACCAGCCCCTAGGGCTCCCGTCCTACAAGCAATCGAAGAACTAGCAACAATGAGGAAACAAGCACTGAAATTGCAAGATAAAATTGAAGGTTTCACACTGAATCTTATTATGAGTGGGGTTTCGAAGACAAGGAGACGGGCGACTGGATCAGCACGCGCGCCTACAAGCAAGTAGCGATGGCTAAACTTGATCTAAACAAAACCCAATTGTTCTTGGTGGTGGCTAAGGGGTATATGAAGGTGGAAGGATGACCACCAGGGTGTTGGGGTCGTGCTCCAACCCTAGGACGCGTCCCTAATGGACCCAACTTGATACACGGCCCATTGGACCAAACTAAGGTGACGCAGCACCTTTGAACAGAAAACCTCTCGGTAGTAATTCGGTCATTGCGGCCGCCTAAGAACAGATATGGACTTGATTCCAGATCCATGTGAAAATAGACTTCATAAGGATTCCATGAAGTACTTGAACGCCTCAATCCGAGTCCGTATGCGACCGTGGTGAACATCACAAGTTGGAGCTGTCCTGGAGTCCGAATCCAGCCCCAAAACGTGTTGGATTTGATCTCTTTCTTTCCTTGGACCAAAAGTGACGTGGTGTCCAAGTGGAGGACGTTGAGAATACTTGGATTTGGTCCCCAATCAACTTCATTAACCTTCCATGCTTTCCATATGCAATCAAACCTTCCCTTAATCCATGTAAGTAATTCTGAAAATAAAAATATACACATTTTATGGTGGAGCACCAATTCATCAAATGCATCAATGATAAGCCTCATATAGAATGTTTGCACCTTTAGTATAGAAGTGGTTGGCATGGTCATATTTGAGCCAATGATGTCCTCATCACTTTATGCACCAAATATTCTCCTTTGCTGTCATATTTGCCAATTGCATGAAGCGAACAATGATTAAAACTTGGCAAACCAGAATCAAATTTAAGTTTCTTTTTTAGACAATTTAGATTACACAGAATATCAAATTCAATATAACCCAAAGTATTTAAAGAGGATAGCAAATTCAGTTCATCTTGTGCACATGTAATAGGATGAAAAAGCTTATCTTCAGCACATTTGTATGGTTCCAAACCAAAAGTATCACACTTATTCGCTACTTGTGGCATAGGATAAAAGAATCATCAGCACACAACTCCTCTTTATCACAAGGAACAGCAAGTAATTCATTTTGTGACAAAGGAAAATCAGTAGTGGGTTCCACTATTTGTTGCTCTTCATTAGCATGCAGAGTGGACAAATTTTGGATATTATGGGTCACATCATTCTTATTCACAGATAATAGAATCTCTTTTTCAGCATTGAGAGCAAGACAAAATAATTGACCAATATGGCTATAAGAATTGCTAATTAACAAGGTTTGAATTTCAGAATTGAGCCCTCTCATGAACCTACTCATAACATCTTCCATGCATTCAACTAATCCACCAAACATGATGCAAATCTTAAAATCATGGTAGTATGCTTTTCTGATCCTACTATCTTGCTTCAAGTTGTCTAATTTTGCAAGCAAATAATCAGCATAATATGCAGGAACGAATGCATCTCTAAAAAGAAATTTGAAGTCTTCCCAAGATTACGGAACTTTGTTGTGCCTACAAATGTGTTTCCATTCTAGCAAAGCAAATTCAGTCAAAACATTGGAGGCAATATAAATCTTTTGTTTCTCAGACGTGTCATGCTCATCAAATTCATTATCTACTTTTAGCTCCCAATCAATGTAAGCTTTAGCATCAAACTTACCATCGTATAACGGCAAGTGTTGAATGACATCCTGAATATGAGGGTCTAGTTTCAACAGCTCAAAAATCTCCATATCACCTGCCATGATTAGTAGAAAACAAGAAACACAAAAATAATATGTATCCTCCTATCAACTACTAGGATGTGTCAGTTGTAATTCTCTCAAACTCAACTTGTTAAAACAAGCCCTTACAAGTTCTTACCAAGCCAAACAAGAGGTGACGGCAACCAACAAGTCTACAACCGTGGAGCCGAAGTGTATATCGGTGCATGACAACAAAACAAACCTGTCAAGTCAGTAGTCGAATATGTGGAGTCAGTGGGTGGGCTAAAGCAAGGAAGTACTTGCACCACGTTAGTCACAAAAGCTAGCTGAATAATCGTTCAACGGTGGTACTGTGCTGGTCCTAGGCTAAACCATGCTAGAGACGTGAGCCTAGGCACAAAGGTGAGTCAATGAAAAGAGCAACTAGCACAAAGACGAAGAAAATAACAGATTCAAACCTTCTTCTCTTCTCCTTCTCTTGTCTTTTTTTTTCCTTTTTCTTCTTTTTCTTTTTCTTTTTTTTTTGTAGAGGCCTAAATGTTTTATTTTGTACTATGACAACCCAAACAATAAGGCTATTGTACACAGCCCCTTCGAATTCAGATTTAACAACTCTTGTTAATACCGCAGATGTGGAAATCTCTTAGATGATTGTGGAGTGCTCAGATCGAATTTTGCTGCAAGGTTAGATCCGTTGGAAAGAAGACAACTTCAAGTTTCCAGATTGTATTTAAACTCCCAAATCGGACATCATATGGATCCGTGGTGGCAGAAACGCAGCAACGATGTATATGGTGATGGTGGATCTCGTGGTGACCAAAACGTGATAGAACTCAAAACTCTAAAGGAATAGACACTAAGACCAGCAACTCGACACAACCGATGCAACCGAAAACTCAACAAGCCCTAACTAAGTAGTGCTAGCAAAGGCTCAAAGGGTTTATAGGATTGCAGGTAAACCAATCTACCTTTTTTGGCTTTTCTGGACTATAGGAAAAATTAAAAACAGCGAAGGATTGGAAGACTCTCACCGATAAACCTTGCTCTGATACCAACTGATATGAACCCACTAGGGTGAATCTCGATCTTTCGTTGAGAGAAGGTGGATAACTCGATTTGGGGATGGAGATGACGTTCACGGCCCGACTACAACCATCCAAGGATGCTGCGCCTTAGCAACCGATACACCACCTCCAACGGCTGTCGCGATCTTGTGGAGCACGATCAACCAAACCACTAGGGTAATTCCTGCAAGCAATCGAGGAACAAGCAAGAACAAGTAGAACAAGCAACTCAATTGCAAATATGGAGATGAAAAACCAATTCAAGTCACAAAGTTGGGGTTCTGTTCACATGGATCTGTAATCATGTCCATAACTATTTTGCTATGAAGTCTATTTTCACATGGATCTATAATCATGTCCATAACTATTTTTTTTTCAAAAATTGTTTTGCTGTCATATTTGCCAATTGCAACAAGGTAAGGCCAAAGAAGGGGAGCATTGCTGGTTGTGGCCATGCAGCATAGTCGTCACTCCATGCTCCAACATCAAAGCAAGCACCTTTGAATACCATTGGAGCAAGTCGAGGACGACTTGCAGGCAAGAAGGGGAGAATGATGAGGACATCACCTGCTCGGATATAACCACATTGGCAACTTTTGATTCACAGGTGAAACAATTCTTTATCATGATTATATTTGATACATTTGATGAATTGATGCTGCACCATGATGTGTGTTCATTCTCATTTTCAGAATTACTTACATAGATAAAGGGAAGGTTTGATTGCATATGGAAAGCATGGAAGGTTAATGAAGTTGATTGGGGACCAAATCTAAGTATTCCTAACGTCCTCCACTAGGCCACCACGTTGCTTTGGTTCCAAGGACAGAAAGAGTCCAAGTACAACACGTTTTCGAAGTTGAATTCGGACTGCAAAATAGTCCCAAATTGCGACGGTCGCCACGACTTCATACAGACTCCGATTGGGACGTTCTAGCACTTTTTGGAAAGCTTATCAAGTCTATTTTCCAATGGATCTGGAGTCATGGCCATATCTTATCCGATGCTTCTGCAGTCATCGTTTCAACGCCGGGACCTTTTCTGCCTTTGGTGCTGCGTCACCCTATTTTGGGCCGATGACCCATGTATCAAGTTGGGTCCATTAGGGACGCGTCCTAGGGTTAGAGAACGACCCCCAACACCCCCCTGGTCGTTCCCCTATGTATTAATAAGGATTAGAGCCGCCACAAACGGATTGGGTTTTGTTTTGTTGAAAGTTTAGCCATTGCTACTTCCTTGTAGACGCGTGTGTCGACTGGACCATCCGTTCTACTCGATTCAGAACCCCAACTTTGTGATTTCAGATTGGTTTTCATCTCCATATTTGCAATTGAGTTGCTTGTTCTACTTGTTCTTGCTTGTTCCTCGATTGCTTGCAGGAATTACCCTAGTGGTTTGGTTGATCGCGCTCCACAAGATCGCGACAGCCGTTGGAGGTGGTGTATCGGTTGCTAAGGCGCAGCATCCTTGGATGGTTGTAGTCGGGCCGTGAACGTCATCTTCATCCCCAAATCGAGTTATCCACCTTCTCTCATCGAAAGATCGAGATTCACCCTAGTGGGTTCATATCGCTTTAGTAATCGAGCAAGGTTGATCGGTGAGAGACTTCTAGTTCTTTGATGTTTTTAATCTCCTATGGTCCAGAAAAAGCCAAAACAAAATTAGTAGATTAGTTCTTCACAATCCCAAAACCCCTTTGAGCTTAATACTATTACTGCTTAGTTAGGGCTTATTGAATTAACGGTTGCATCGTCGTGCAAGTTGCTGGTCTTAGCGTCTAGTCGTTTAGAGTTTCGAGTTCTAGTCACGTTTCTGTCACCATCACAGATTTGAGTTTATTTGTTTCTCTAGGAATCCGAGTGGATTTTCAAATTCCTTTGTTTTGTTTACCACCATTATCCTAGCCACGTCCTTGGAGGTTTCATCCACGTCCATATTTCCATCTACAAAAGGAAATCCAACAAGATCAAGATAGAATTCGATTCGAGTCCTGTTTTTATCTTGAAAAGAAAAGCACCATATTTACTTTGTCGAGTGCTGAATAGGGAGTTTAAATACAATCTGAAACCTTAACTTGTCCTCTTTCCAACGGATCGGAGGTTGGTCCCAAATTCATTACGAGCGCCTACGCAATTGCCCCCCGGAGATTTATGCGTCTGCTGGTTTTGCAAAACAACCACTTGTTTGACTTTGCTACCAATCACCCTTCCCAAGGAAACATTTAATTGCTTTGTAAGTAGCTTGTTATTTCTTGTTGCAAAATTTCAGTTTTGTGCTAGTTGAAAGAAAAAAAAAGCAGAAAAAAGAGAGGAGAAAGAAAGAAAAGAAAGAAAGAAAAGAAAGACGAGAAAGAAACAAAGAAAAGAAAGAAAAGAAGAAGAGAAGAGTTTTTCTTTTGTTGTTATTCCTGTCCTTGTGATCCTTCTTTCTTGCAGCTCGGTGACTTCGTTTGTGTCCGTGCTCGCGTCTCTAGCACGTACTAGCCTAGGACCAAAGATAATAACGTCGTTGAGCGTTTGTTCAATTTGCTTGCAACTAACGTGGTTCTAGTACTTCTTTTCTTTAGCCCACCTACAGCTCCACATATTCGACTACAACTTGAGAGGTTTTTGTTATCAAGGCACCGATACACTTCGCTCCACGGTTGCAGAGACTTTGTTGGTTGCCGTCACCTCTGTTTGGCTTGGTAAGAACTTGTAAGGGCTTGTTTTGAACAAGTTGAGTTTGAGGAATATCGAAATTACAAAAGACACATCCTAGTAGTTGACAGGGAGGATACATATTATTTTTGTGTTTCTTGTTTTCTACTAATCATGGCGGGTGATACTGAAGATTTTTGAGTCTGTTGAAATTAGACCTCATATTCGGGATGTCATTCAACACTTGCCGGTATATGATGGTAAGTTTGATCCTAAAGCTTACATTGATTGGGAGTTAAAAGTAGATAATCAATTTGATGAGCATGACCTGTCAGAAAACAAAAGATTTGTGTTGCCTCTAATGTTTTGATTGAATATGCTTTACTAGAATGGAAACACATTTGTAGGCACAACAAAGTTCTAGAATCTTGGGAAGACTTCAAATTTCTTTTTAGAGATGCATTCGTTCACGCATATTATGCTTTGATTATTTGCTTGCAAAATTAGACAATTTGAAGCAAGATAGTAGGACCAGTAAAAGCATACTACCATGATTTTAAGATTTGCATCATGTTTGGTGGATTAGATGAATGCATGGAAGATGTTATGAGTAGGTTCATGAGAGGGCTCAATTCTAAAATTCAAACCTTGTTAATTAGCAATTCTTATAGCCATATTGGTCAATTGTTTTGTCTCGCTCTCAATGTTTGAAAAGGTGATCCTATTATCTCGTGAATAAGAATGATGTGACCCATAATGTCCAAAATTTGTCCACTCTGCATGCTAATGAAGAGCAACAAATAGTGGAACCCACTACTGATTTTCCTTTGTCACAAAATGAATTACTAGCAGTTCCTTGTGATAAAGAGGAGTTGTGTCTTGATGATTCTTTTACTCCTATGCCACAAGTAGCGAATAAGTGTGATACTTTTGGTTTGGAACAATACAAATGTCTTTGAAGATAAGCTTTTTCATCCAATTACATGTGCACAAGATGAACTAAATTTGCTATCCTCTATAAATACTTTGGGTTATATTGAATTTGATATTCATGTAATCTAAATTGTCTAAAAGAGAAACTTAAATTTGATTCTAGTTTGCCAAGTTTTAATCATTGTTAAGCTTCATACAATTGGCAAATCGACAACAAAGAAGAATATTTGGTGCATAAAGTTTATATTTGCTCTAATCTGAAATATCCTTTTGGGCCACAATACCATGATCAAATTGAGGGCTGCACTAACACTAATGATGTCTTGCAAAGTTTTCCTAGTTTTTCCCATATGCAACAGGATAAATATCAAGAAGGGGAGCACGGTTCACTTTTACCTACAACACATCCTTCACAAAGGTCAAACCGAGGACGGTTTGCTGTCAAGAAGGGGAGAATGATGAGGACATCATTGGCTCAAATATGACCATGCCAACCACTTCTATACCAAAGGTGCAACCATTCTATATGAGGCTTATCATTGATGCATTTGATGAATTGGTGCTCCACCATAAAATGTGTATATTTTCATTTTCAGAATTACTTACATGGATCAAGGGAAGGTTTGATTGCATATGGAAAGCATGGAAGGTTAATGAAGTTGATTGGGGACCAAATCCAAGTATTCCCAACGTCCTCCACCTGGACACCACGTCACTTTTGGTCCAAGGAAAGAAAGAGATCAAATCCAACACGTTTTGGGGCTGGATTCGGACTCCAGGACAGATCCAACTTGTGATGTTCACCACGGTCGCATACGGACTCCGATTGGGGCGTTCAAGTACTTCATGGAATCCTTATGAAGTCTATTTTCACATGGATCTGTAATCATGTCCATAACTGTTCTGAGGCAGCCGCAATGACCGAATTACTACCAAGAGGTTTTCTGTTCAAAGGTGCTGCGTCGCCTTAGTTTGGTCCAATGGGCCGTGTATCAAGTTGGGTCCATTAGGGACGCATCCTAGGGTTGGAGCACGACCCCAACACCCTGGTGGTCGTCCTTCCACCTTCATATACCCCTTAGCCACCACCAAGAACAGTTGGGTTTTGTTTTGTTGAAAGTTTAGCCAATGCTACTTCCTTGTAGACGCGTGTGTCGACTAGACCATCCGTTCTACTTGATTCAGAACCCCAACTTTGTGAGTTCAGATTGGTTTTTCATCTCCATATTTGCAATTGAGTTGCTTGTTCTACTTGTTCTTGCTAGTTCGTCGGTTGCTTGTAGGAATTACCCTAGTGGTTTGGTTGATCGTGCTCCACAAGATCGCGATAGCCGTTGGAGGTGGTGTATCGGTTGCTAAGGCGCAGCATCCTTGGATGGTTGTAGTCGGGCCGTGAACGTCATCTCCATCCCCAAATCGAGTTATCCACCTTCTCTCATCGAAAGATCGGGATTCACCCTAGCGGGTTCATATCAGTTGGTAATCAGAGCAAGGTTTATCGGTGAGTGTCTTCCAATCCTTCGCTGTTTTTAATTTTTCCTATAGTCCAGAAAAGTCAAAAAAGGTAGATTGGTTTACCTGCAATCCTATAAACCCTTTGAGCCTTTGCTAGCACTACTTATTTAGGGCTTGTTGAGTTTTCGGTTGCATCGGTTGTGTCGAGTTGCTGGTCTTTGTGTCTATTCCTTTAGAGTTTTGAGTTCTATCACGTTTTGGTCACCACGAGATCCACCATCACCATATACATCGTTGCTGCGTTTCTGCCACCACGGATCCATATGATGTCTGATTTGGGAGTTTAAATACAATCTGGAAACTTGAAGTTGTCTTCTTTCCAACGGATCTAACCTTGCAGCAAAATTCGATCTGAGCACTCCACAATCATCTTAGAGATTTCCACATCTGCGGTATTAACAAGAGTTGTTAAATCTGAATTCGAAGGGGCTGTGTGCAATAGCCTTATTGTTTGGGTTGTCATAGTACAAAATAAAACATTTAGGCCTCTACAAAAAAAAAGAAAAAGAAAAAGAAGAAAAAAGGAAAAAAAGACAAGAGAAGCAGAAGAAAGAAGGGGCTGAATCTGTTATTTTCTTCGTGCTGTGCTAGTTGCTCTTTTTCAGTGACTACCTTTGTGCCTAGGCTCACGTCTCTAGCATGGTTTAGCCTAGGACCAGCACAGTACCACCGTTGAACGATTATTCAGCTAGCTTTTGTGACTAACGTGGTGCAAGTACTTCCTTGCTTTAGCCCACCTACAGCTCCACATATTCGACTACAACTTGATAGTTTGTTTTGTTGCTGCGGCACCGATACACTTCGCTCCACGGTTGTAGACTTGTTGGTTGCCGTCACCTCTTGTTTGGCTTGGTAAGAACTTGTAAGGGCTTGTTTTAACAAGTTGAGTT
Organism: Miscanthus lutarioriparius; assembly: GCA_904845875.1. Classification (NCBI taxonomy): domain Eukaryota; kingdom Viridiplantae; phylum Streptophyta; class Magnoliopsida; order Poales; family Poaceae; genus Miscanthus; species Miscanthus lutarioriparius. Next base: position 67,262 of record CAJGYO010000893.1, on the reverse strand, counting down.
TGAGAGAATTACAACTGACACATCCTAGTAGTTGATAGGAGGATACATATTATTTTTGTGTTTCTTGTTTTCTACTAATCATGGCGGTGTGATATGGAGATTTTTGAGTCTGTTGAAACTAGACCCTCATATTCGGGATGTCATTCAACACTTGCCGTTATATGATGGTAAGTTTGATGCTAAAGCTTACATTGATTGGGAGCTAAAAGTAGATAATGAATTTGATGAGCATGACTCATCTGAGAAACAAAAGATTTATATTGCCTCCAATGTTTTGACTGAATTTGCTTTGCTAGAATGGAAACACATTTGTAGGCACAACAAAGTTCCGAATCTTGGGAAGACTTCAAATTTCTTTTTAGAGATGCATTCGTTCCCTACATATTATGCTGATTATTTGCTTGCAAAATTAGACAACTTGAAGCAAGATAGTAGGACTGTAAAAGCATACTACCATGATTTTAAGATTTGCATCATGTTTGGTGGATTAGATGAATGCATGGAAGATGTTATGAGTAGGTTCATGAGAGGGCTCAATTCTGAAATTCAAACCTTGTTAATTAGCAATTCTTATAGCCATATTGGTCAATTATTTTGTCTTGCTCTCAATGCTGAAAAAGAGATTCTATTATCTGTGAATAAGAATGATGTGACCCATAATATCCAAAATTTGTCCACTCTGCATGCTAATGAAGAGCAACAAATAGTGGAACCCACTACTGATTTTCCTTTGTCACAAAATGAATTACTTGCTGTTCCTTGTGATAAAGAGGCGTTGTGTGCTGATGATTCTTTTACTCCTATGCCACAAGTAGCGAATAAGTGTGATACTTTTGGTTTGGAACCATACAAATGTGCTGAAGATAAGCTTTTTCATCCTATTACATGTGCACAAGATGAACTGAATTTGCTATCCTCTTTAAATACTTTGGGTTATATTGAATTTGATATTCTGTGTAATCTAAATTGTCTAAAAAAGAAACTTAAATTTGATTCTGGTTTGCCAAGTTTTAATCATTGTTCGCTTCATGCAATTGGCAAATATGACAGCAAAGGAGAATATTTGGTGCATAAAGTGATGAGGACATCATTGGCTCAAATATGACCATGCCAACCACTTCTATAACAAAGGTGCAACAATTCTATATGAGGCTTATCATTGATGCATTTGATGAATTGGTGCTCCACCATAAAATGTGTATATTTTCATTTTCAGAATTACTTACATGGATCAAGGGAAGGTTTGATTGCATATGGAAAGCATGGAAGGTTAATGAAGTTGATTGGGGACCAAATCCAAGTATTCCCAACGTCCTCCACCTGGACACCACGTCACTTTTGGTCCAAGGAAAGAAAGAGATCAAATCCAACACGTTTTGGGGCTGGATTCGGACTCCAGGACAGCTCCAACTTGTGATGTTCACCACGGTCGCATACGGACTCGGATTGAGGCGTTCAAGTACTTCATGGAATCCTTATGAAGTCTATTTTCACATGGATCTGGAATCAAGTCCATATCTGTTCTGAGGCGGCCGCAATGACCGAATTACTACCGAGAGGTTTTCTGTTCAAAGGTGCTGCGTCGCCTTAGTTTGGTCCAATGGGCCGTGTATCAAGTTGGGTCCATTAGGGACGCGTCCTAGGGTTGCCGTCACCTCCTGTTTGGCTTGGTAAGAACTTGTAAGGGCTTGTTTTGAACAAGTTGAGTTTGAGGGAATATCAGAATTACAAAAGACACATCCTAGTAGTTGACAGGAGGATACATATTATTTTTGTGTTTCTTGTTTTCTACTAATCATGGCAGGTGATATGGAGATTTTTGAGCTATTGAAACTAGACCCTCATATTCAGGATGTCATTCAACACTTGCCGTTATACGATGGTAAGTTTGATGCTAAAGCTTACATTGATTGGGAGCTAAAAGTAGATAATGAATTTGATGAGCATGACCTGTCTGAGAAACAAAAGATTTATATTGCCTCCAATGTTTTGACTAAATTTGCTTTGCTAGAATGGAAACACATTTGTAGGCACAACAAAGTTCCAGAATCTTGGGAAAACTTCAAATTTCTTTTTAGAGATGCATTCGTTCCTGCATATTATGCTGATTATTTGCTTGCAAAATTAGACAACTTGAAGCAAGATAGTAGGACTGTAAAAGCATACTACCATGATTTTAAGATTTGCATCATGTTTGGTGGATTAGATGAATGCATGGAAGATGTTATGAGTAGGTTCATGAGAGGGCTCAATTCTGAAATTCAAACCTTGTTAATTAGCAATTCTTATAGCCATATTGGTCAATTATTTTGTCTTGCTCTCAATGCTGAAAAAGAGATTCTATTATCTGTGAATAAGAATGATGTGACCCATAATATCCAAAATTTGTCCACTCTGCATGCTAATGAAGAGCAACAAATAGTGGAACCCACTACTGATTTTCCTTTGTCACAAAATGAATTACTTGCTGTTCCTTGTGATAAAGAGGTGTTGTGTGCTGATGATTCTTTTACTCCTATGCCACAAGTAGCGAATAAGTGTGATACTTTTGGTTTGGAACCATACAAATGTGCTGAAGATAAGCTTTTTCATCCTATTACATGTGCACAAGATGAACTGAATTTGCTATCCTCTTTAAATACTTTGGGTTATATTGAATTTGATATTCTGTGTAATCTAAATTGTCTAAAAAAGAAACTTAAATTTGATTCTGGTTTGCCAAGTTTTAATCATTGTTCGCTTCATGCAATTGGCAAATATGACAGCAAAGGAGAATATTTGGTGCATAAAGTGATGAGGACATCATTGGCTCAAATATGACCATGCCAACCACTTCTATAACAAAGGTGCAACAATTCTATATGAGGCTTATCATTGATGCATTTGATGAATTGGTGCTCCACCATAAAATGTGTATATTTTTATTTTCAGAATTACTTACATGGATTAAGGGAAGGTTTGATTGCATATGGAAAGCATGGAAGGTTAATGAAGTTGATTGGGGACCAAATCCAAGTATTCCCAACGTCCTCCACCTGGACACCACGTCACTTTTGGTCCAAGGAAAGAAAGAGATCAAATCCAACACGTTTTGGGGCTGGATTCGGACTCCAGGACAGCTCCAACTTGTGATGTTCACCATGGTCGCATACGGACTCGGATTGAGGCGTTCAAGTACTTCATGGAATCCTTATAAAGTCTATTTTCACATGGATCTGGAATCAAGTCCATATCTGTTCTGAGGCGGCCGCAATGACCGAATTACTACCGAGAGGTTTTCTGTTCAAAGGTGCTGCGTCGCCTTAGTTTGGTCCAATGGGCCGTGTATCAAGTTGGGTCCATTAGGGACGCGTCCTAGGGTTGCCGTCACCTCCTGTTTGGCTTGGTAAGAACTTGTAAGGGCTTGTTTTGAACAAGTTGAGTTTGAGGGAATATCAGAATTACAAAAGACACATCCTAGTAGTTGACAGGAGGATACATATTATTTTTGTGTTTCTTGTTTTCTACTAATCATGGCAGGTGATATGGAGATTTTTGAGCTATTGAAACTAGACCCTCATATTCAGGATGTCATTCAACACTTGCCGTTATACGATGGTAAGTTTGATGCTAAAGCTTACATTGATTGGGAGCTAAAAGTAGATAATGAATTTGATGAGCATGACCTGTCTGAGAAACAAAAGATTTATATTGCCTCCAATGTTTTGACTAAATTTGCTTTGCTAGAATGGAAACACATTTGTAGGCACAACAAAGTTCCAGAATCTTGGGAAAACTTCAAATTTCTTTTTAGAGATGCATTCGTTCCTGCATATTATGCTGATTATTTGCTTGCAAAATTAGACAACTTGAAGCAAGATAGTAGGACTGTAAAAGCATACTACCATGATTTTAAGATTTGCATCATGTTTGGTGGATTAGATGAATGCATGGAAGATGTTATGAGTAGGTTCATGAGAGGGCTCAATTCTGAAATTCAAACCTTGTTAATTAGCAATTCTTATAGCCATATTGGTCAATTATTTTGTCTTGCTCTCAATGCTGAAAAAGAGATTCTATTATCTGTGAATAAGAATGATGTGACCCATAATATCCAAAATTTGTCCACTCTGCATGCTAATGAAGAGCAACAAATAGTGGAACCCACTACTGATTTTCCTTTGTCACAAAATGAATTACTTGCTGTTCCTTGTGATAAAGAGGCGTTGTGTGCTGATGATTCTTTTACTCCTATGCCACAAGTAGCGAATAAGTGTGATACTTTTGGTTTGGAACCATACAAATGTGCTGAAGATAAGCTTTTTCATCCTATTACATGTGCACAAGATGAACTGAATTTGCTATCCTCTTTAAATACTTTGGGTTATATTGAATTTGATATTCTGTGTAATCTAAATTGTCTAAAAAAGAAACTTAAATTTGATTCTGGTTTGCCAAGTTTTAATCATTGTTCGCTTCATGCAATTGGCAAATATGACAGCAAAGGAGAATATTTGGAGCATAAAGTTTATATTTGCTCTAATCTGAAATATCCTTTTGGGCCACAATACCATGATCAAATTGAGGGCTGCACTAACACAAATGAAGTCTTGCAAAGTTTTCCTAGTTGTTCCCATATGCAACAGGATAAATATCAAGAAGGGGAGCACGGTTCACTTTTACCTACAACACAACCTCCAACAAAGGTCAAACCGAGGACGGTTTGCTGTCAAGAAGGGGAGAATGATGAGGACATCATTGGCTCAAATATGACCATGCCAACCACTTCTATACTAAAGGTGCAACCATTCTATATGAGGCTTATCATTGATGCATTTGATGAATTGGTGCTCCACCATAAAATGTGTATATTTTTATTTTCAGAATTACTTACATGGATTAAGGGAAGGTTTGATTGCATATGCAAAGCATGGAAGGTTAATGAAGTTGATTGGGGACCAAATCCAAGTATTCCCAACGTTCTCCACCTGGACACCACGTCACTTTTGGTCCAAGGAAAGAAAGAGATCAAATCCAACACGTTTTGGGGCTGGATTCGGACTCCAGGACAGCTCCAACTTGTGATGTTCACCACGGTCGCATACGGACTCGGATTGAGGCGTTCAAGTACTTCATGGAATCCTTATGAAGTCTATTTTCACATGGATCTGGAATCAAGTCCATATCTGTTCTGAGGCGGCCGCAATGACCGAATTACTACCGAGAGGTTTTCTGTTTAAAGGTGCTGCGTCGCCTTAGTTTGGTCCAATGGGCCGTGTATCAAGTTGGGTCCATTAGGGACGCGTCCTAGGGTTGGAGCACGACCCCAACACCCTGGTGGTCATCCTTCCACCTTCATATACCCCTTAGCTGCCACCAAGAACAATTGGGTTTTGTTTAGATCAAGTTTAGCCATTGCTACTTCCTTGTAGACGCGTGTGTCGACTAGACCATCCGTTCTACTTGATTCAGAACCCCAACTTTGTGAGTTCAGATTGGTTTTTCATCTCCATATTTGCAATTGAGTTGCTTGTTCTACTTGTTCTTGCTTGTTCGTCGATTGCTTGCAGGAATTACCCTAGTGGTTTGGTTGATCGTGCTCCACAAGATCGCGATAGCCGTTGGAGGTGGTGTATCAGTTGTTAAGGCGCAACATCCTTGGATGGTTGTAGTCGGGCCGTAAACGTCATCTCCATCCCCAAATCGAGTTATCCACCTTCTCTCATCGAAGATCGGGATTCACCCTAAGCGGGTTCATATCAAAAGGCTAAACTTGATCTAAACAAAACCCAAGTGTTCTGGGTGGCGGCTAAGGGGTATATGACGTGTGGAGGATGACCACAAGAGAGTTTGGGTCGTGCTCCAACCCTAGGACGCGTCCCTCTGGACTCTAAACGATACAAGCCCATTGGGCTAACTTAAGGTGGCGCAAAGACACCACAGGACAGAATAGACCTCTCGGTGATTTTTAGACTGTTGACGCCGTTTCTGAGCAGGTATGAGTATGAGGTCAGATCCGTATGAAAGTAGACTTTATTAGCTTTCCAACAAGTCTAGAATCACCCCAATCCGACTCCGTATGTAACCGTGGCGACCGTCGCAAGTTGGAGGTGTGCTGCAGTCCGAATCCAGCCTACGCGAGTCCTTTTCCCTTTCGGTCTTCTCCTTGATTCCTAATCAAAACAAGAGTGCACGTGTCTCCAAGATCTAAACAGGATGGACAAGAGCTCAAGAAGGAACTCACTTGATGATTAAGTGTTCGAGCACGAGCACACGGGTAATAGGACCAGCAGGTGTCGGCGTGGGCGGCGGCGTGGAGGTATGATCGGTGTTGATGTCCTCATCATCAATGATGAGGACATCATTGGCTCAAATATGACCATGCCAACCACTTCTATACTAAAGGTGCAACCATTCTATATGAGGCTTATCATTGATGCATTTGATGAATTGGTGCTCCACCATAAAATGTGTATATTTTTATTTTTTCGAATTACTTCACTTTCCTTTCAAAATGTTGTATGATGCCCTTTGTGCGAGGGAATGTGGAATTTGGTTATCTTCGCCGGTCCCCGGCATGGTTCAAAGACAAAGACAACAAGAAGACAAGTGAAGAAATAAAAGCCCTACAACTACTAGGATGTAGCTACAGACAAAGTCGCTCACTCTCCACCTATTACACAAGTTCTTACCAGTTCTTACCTTGCTCGGCAGGAGGGGTCATCTACCAACAAGTCTGCGCAGCAATGGATGAAGTGTATCGGTGCCGCAACCACGAGACCACATCAAGTCAGCACAATATGTGGAGCTATAGGTGGGCTGAAACAAGGAACGAACTAGCACCACGTTAGTTACAAAAGCAAGCTGAATAATCGTTCAACCGGCTTCTTTGTTTGGTCCTAGTCTAGACCGTGCTAGAGACGCGAGCACAGGACACAAAGGAGAGCACAACACACCACCAAGTGAACGAAAAATCTCTAAGATCAGCCCCTTTCTCTTCTTTTCTTTTGCTTCTCTCTTTTTTTTTTTTTTTTGAATAATTTTTTTAGGGGCACTCAAAACTGATTATATGAACAAAACACACTCCCAAAGAGTAACTCAAAGACACACACTTTTTCCGAAAGGGCAGGGGTATTCGGTAAAAAAATCTCTCTCTCTCTCTCTAGAGTAAGCCACTCGTTTAGATATGAATACTTGCTGCGTGGTTCGTTTGATATTTGTAGCACAATTGAACTGATTCCTCGTCCGATTGGAACTTCTAATTCTACTCGGACTTGGCCAACACGAGGAATACCCGATTCCTTGATCCGACTCAAACTTGAAAACCTACTTGGATTCGCCAACAGAGGAACAGCCGATTCCTTGTCCGATTCAAACTTCAAACCCTACTTGGATTCGACCCAGCAGAGAGACTATATGATAGCGCGTGTTGTGATAGAACGTGACAAGAACTCGAAACTCTAAAGGACTAAAACTAAGACCAGCAACTTGACACAACCGATGCAACCGATGACTCAACAAGCCCTAACTAGGTAGCACTAGCCACGGCCCAAAGGTCTATAGGATTGTAGGAAACTAATCTACTATTTTTTTGGCTTTTTTGGACTGTAGGAAAAATAAAAAAACAGCGAAGAATTACAAGTCTCTCACCGATAAACCTTGCTCTGATACCAAATGATGCATCCGGCCCAAGTGGGGTTGGCCGAGGCCCAATAAATTAAGGCTGCCCAGACCCCAACAGTTCTCAGGCACACCCACTCGGGGAAAGGCCCAATGTCCCTAAAAGACTAGTCCAATAGGGGAAGGGTGACTCTCCCTTTTAAGGTGGCTTCCTCCTCCCAAGCTAAGCAAGGTGGGATTATTCAGAGGCTCACACGGTCACCGCCCGACTACAACTAGGCCACTTGGCCCCTTTGTTGCGTCTTTGCCAGCGGTTAATAGTGGAGGATGTCCTCATCATTCCCACCCCCTTAAACAAGGGCCCAGCTCTGATACCAATTGATATGAACCCGCTAGGGTTTATGGACGATCTTTCGATGAGAGGCGTGAGATCACTCGATTTGGTGGATGGAGATGACGTTCACGGCCCGACTACAGCCTTCCAAGACCGCGCCTTAGCAACCGATACACCACCTCCAAAGGCCGTCACGATCTTGTGGAGCGCGACAACCAGCCACTAGGGCTCCCGTCCTGCAAGCAATCGAAGAACTAGCAAGAACAAGGAAACAAGCACTGAATTTGCAAGATGAAATTGAAAGCCTCAAACTGAATCTTATGATGAGTGGGGTTCCGAAGACAAGGAGATGGTGGTGGATGATCAACAAGTGGCATACAAGCAAGTAGCAAAGGCTAAACTTGATCTAAACAAAACCCAAGTGTTCTCTGGTGGCGGCTAAGGGGTATATGACGTGTGGAGGACGACCATAAGAGAGTTTGGGTCGTGCTCCAACCCTAGGACGCAGCGTCCCTCTGGACTCTAAACGATACAAGCCCATTGGGCTAACTTAAGGTGGCGCAGCACTCTGGACAGAATAGACCTCTCGGTGATTTTTGGACTGTTGATGCCGTTTCTGAGCAGGTATGAGTATGAGGTCAGATCCGTATGAAAGTAGACTTTATTAGCTTTCCAACAAGTCCAGAATCACCCCAATCCGACTCCGTATGTAACCGTGGCGACCGTCGCATGAGTTGGAGGTGTGCTGCAGTCCGAATCCAGCCTACGCGAGTCCTTTTCCCTTCTTCGGTCTTCTCCTTGATTCCTAATCAAAACAAGAGTGCACGTGTCTCCAAGATCTAAACAGGATGGACAAGAGCTCAAGAAGGAACTCACTTGATGATTAAGTGTTCGAGCACGAGCACGGGTAATAGGACCAAGCAGGTGTCGGCGTGGGCCGGCGTGGAGGTATGATCGGTGTTGATGTCCTCATCATCAATGATGAGGACATCATTGGCTCAAATATGACCATGCCAACCACTTCTATACTAAAGGTGCAACCATTCTATATGAGGCTTATCATTGATGCATTTGATGAATTGGTGCTCCACCATAAAATGTGTATATTTTATTTTCGGAATTACTTACATGGATTAAGGGAAGGTTTGATTGCATATGGAAAGCATGGAAGTTTAATGAAGTTGATTGGGGACCAAATCCAAGTATTCCCAACGTCCTCCACCTGGACACCACGTCACTTTTGGTCCAAGGAAAGAAAGAGATCAAATCCAACACGTTTTGGGGCTGGATTCGGACTCGAGGACAGCTCCAACTTGTGATGTTCACCACGGTCGCATACGGACTCGGATTGAGGCGTTCAAGTACTTCATGGAATCCTTATGAAGTCTATTTTCACATGGATCTGGAATCAAGTCCATATCTGTTCTGAGGCGGCCGCAATGACCGAATTACTACCGAGAGGTTTTCTGTTCAAAGGTGCTGCGTCGCCTTAGTTTGGTCCAGTGGGCCGTGTATCAAGTTGGGTCCATTAGGGACGCGTCCTAGGGTTGGAGCACGACCCCAACACCCTGGTGGTCGTCCTTCCACCTTCATATACCCCTTAGCCGCCACCAAGAATAATTGGGTTTTGTTTAGATCAAGTTTAGCCATCGCTACTTGCTTGTAGGCTCGCGTGCTGATCATCACAAGTTGGAGCTGTCCTGGAGTCCGAATCCAGCCCCAAAACGTGTTGGATTTGATCTCTTTCTTTCCTTGGACCAAAAGTGACGTGGTGTCCAGGTGGAGGACGTTGGGAATACTTGGATTTGGTCCCCAATCAACTTCATTAACCTTCCATGCTTTCCATATGCAATCAAACCTTCCCTTAATCCATGTAAGTAATTAAAAATAAAATATACACATTTTATGGTGGAGCACCAATTCATCAAATGCATCAATGATAAGCCTCATATAGAATGGTTGCAACCTTTAGTATAGAAGTGGTTGGCATGGTCATATTTGAGCCAATGATGTCCTCATCATTAGACGGTTTGAATTTGTGAGGTAATCGTACTGATGCCAACCTGTTTGCAAAACAGGGGAATCAGTCATGTGTTCCGGCTTCCTTGAATTCGGATTCGGCTCCTTCTTCTGGCCAAGTGTTGTTTTGATGGGAATAAGTCTGCGAGGCTATTGTCCGGGTAGGCACTCTACTCTGGTCTTCTTCGGTTGTTCAAATTGGTGGCCCCGACTATGTTCCCTCCTACTTTCTCCGTTATGGCTTCCGCCACATGGTACGCCCAGTCTTTCAAAAGCTATCTTCCTTTGATTTTGATCTTCTTGCTGCGGGTTGTTGATCTGGCGGGTAGTCTTGATCGGGCTCTCTCTTCATGCATTCTTGGGATCGTCGACCGGAGCAAGTCCTGGAGCTATTCGTACTTCTCTCTCGTGATGTGAAGTTGCCACATGAGTTCTTCTAATGCTTCTCGAATCTTATCGTAAGGCATATTCATCGTCGTCTTTCTTTCGACTTCTTGTTGTGATTTTCTTTTGTCGTATTCGCACAACTCGACTCGTGTCTGGTCCAGGCTTCTCTCTGTTTGTTGAGCGCCGGTGTTGGCGCCCTTGCTTCAACTTGTTTTTCCTTTCTCTAGCTTGCTCGACTCTCGGTTTCTCCATCATAGCCCTAGGCAAAGGTGATATGTTGGACTCGATTCATCGATGACCCGACATCGGGTGCTTCCAGGGGTTTAATGGTGACCGAGGACGTCGAACCATGAGCACTTCCCGTCGTGAGCCGTTCCACTATTGGTGTTAGTTTTCATACCGCTCGGAGTTGCCGATGACTTCACAGGGCCTCGACGTCACAGAGTTCGAGTCTCCTTCTTGGTAAGGTAGAATAGTTCATTGTTGTTGTGCCAATCTAGTTGGGTTCCGCTATCCTCGGGGCGCGAACTCGGCGATGGATGATATCTGATCTCGATGATGTTATCGTTAGTACGAGACCCTCCCGAGCTCCCCACCGATCTGGTATCCCAAGCGTTGGTTTGAAAGACCTTTCAAACCACCTAGGTCCCCGATAGGATTTTGTCGTGTTGTCGAGCCCAAATGGAAAAGAACTCGGCCTTTTGAAAGAACTCGAGGATAATCCGAGTTGTTTTGGGTTGTGCTCGGAATCTTGCCAAAAAAGAACTTCGGTTTCTTGAAAGCACACTCGAATAAGACTTCATCTCGGATCACGGAGCTTGAATTCGAGTCGGATGCGTGTAGCCGTGGAATCTTATTCGAATCGGGTATTATGGGCTAAGCCGAATCTTACGGTGAGCTGATCCACGTAGTTGTCGAAATAGGAAATTCTTCATGATGATCCGGATCTTTGAGGAGATGGCTTTGAAGCTTGCCGAGTTGTTTATCAGCCTGCAGATCCACGAGCCAAGATGAAAATCGATCCCGTCTCTAAGATCATGTTATTGAGGTCCATCGAGCTCTCGGATGCAAAGTGCATCAAAAGCGATTTGCCCCCTACAGCGCCAAGCCAAACCGTGTCGATGTTTTACCATCGATAGCCCCAAAACGGGGTACCGTGGCGATGATCGTTCCTCAGCTTCAGTATCTTTGAACTCGATGGTAAAAACAAGAGACAATCGATTTATCTGATTCCAGGCCCTCGATCGTAGATCGAGTTCCGACTCCCGTCACAAATGGGCGTTGGATTGATTTGAAGTGTTATGTTGTACAAGAATCGTCCTCTCTTTTCAGCGCCCCGCCCTCCTTTATATTGTCAGGAGGCCAGAGTCCTAGTCGGTTTACAATGAGATTTCCTAGTAGGATTACTTAGTAGTTCTACTATTAAGATTACATGGGAAGAATCCTAGTTGAACTAGATCTTTTATCTCTCTTGCGAGGTATCCTGTGGGTCCCTAAACGACAATGAGACCCACGTTACCTAGGACTCTAGGAGTTCCATCGGGTGCGTCCAAATGATTTTCGAGCCTATGGTATGTTTGGCGCAAACCGTGCACCTATCTTGCGTCTAGATTAGCACTATCTCCAAAACGGACTTAAACGAGCTTTCACTTGAGCCTCGTCACCTAGGGTACCATCAGTGCGTCCAAAATGATTTCTAAGCCGATGGTACATTTGGCATAAACCATGCACCTATCTTGCATCGACACTAACAACGTCTCCGTAAGGAAACAAGTGAGGTTCCACATGACCCACGTCACCTAGGAATTCCATTGGGGCGTCCAAAATGATTTTCGAGCCAATAATATGTTCGGCGCCAAACCGTGCAACTATCTTGCGTCAAGATTAACACTTTCTCCAAATGGACGAAGCGAGCTTCCACTTGAGCCTTGTCACCTAGGGGTTCCATTGGGTGCGTCCAAAACGATTTGTAAGCCTATGGTACATCTAGCGCAAACCATGCACCTATCTTGCACCGACACTAACACTGTCTCCAAACGGAAAATAAGTGAGATTCCTCATGACCCACGTTACCTAGGACTCTAGGAGTTCCATCGGGTGCGTCAAAAATTGATTTACGATGCTATGGTACATTCAACGCAAACCGTGCACCTATCTTGCGTCAAGATTAGCACTATATGTCCAAAAGGCGAAACGATCTTCCACTTGAGCCTCGTCACCTAGTGGTACCATCGAGTGCATCCAAAAGCGATTTATGAGCCTATGGTACGTCCAGGCGCAAACCATGCACCTATCTTGCACCGACACTAACCCTGCCTCCAAGCGGAAAGAAGTGAGATTCCACATGACCCACGTCACCTATGAGTTCCATCGGGTGCATCCAAAAGCGATTGCCGAGCACTGTGAGTACGTTCGGCGCAAACCGTGCACCTATCTTGCGTCAAGATTAGCAATGTCTCCAAAGCGGGCGAAAGCGAGCTTCCACGAGCCTCGTCACCTAGTGGTACCATTGGGTGTGTCCAAAAGCGATTTGTAAGCCTATGGTACATCTAGCGCAAACCATGCACCTATCTTGCACCGACACTAACACTATCTCTAAGCGGAGAAGTGAGATTCCACATGACCCACGTCACCTAGGAGTTCCATCGGGTGCATCCAAAAGCGATTTCAAAATGGTATTTTGGGCGCAAACCGTGCACCTATCTTGCGTCAAGATTAGGCACTATCTCCAAATGGGCGAAGCGATCTTCCACTAACCTCGTCACCTAGTGGTACCATTGGGTGTGTCCAAAAGCATTTGTGAGCCTATGGTACATCATGCGCCCCATGCACCTATCTTGCACCGACACTAATAACATGCTGTCTCTAAGCGGAAGAAGTGAGATTCCACATGACCCACGTCACCTATAATATCCATCGGGTGCATCAAAATGATTTCAGCTATGTGGTATTTTCGGCGCCAAACCGTGCACCTATCTTGCGTCAAGATTAGCGGATCTCCCAAAGGGGCGAGCGAGCTTCCACTTGAGCCTCGTCACCTAGTGGTACCATCGGGTGTGTCCAAAACGATTTGTAAGCCTATGGTACATCTAAGCGCAAACCATGCACCTATCTTGCACCGACACTAACACTGTCTCCAAGCGGAAAAAAGTGAGATTCCACATGACCCACGTCACCTAGGACACTAGGAGTTCCATCGGGTGCGTCAAAATTGATTTACGATGCTAATGGTACGTTCAACGCAAACCATGCACCTATCTTGCGTCAAGATTAGCACTATATCTCCAAAAGGCGAAACGATCTTCCACTTGAGCCTCGTTACCTAGTGGTACCATCGAGTGTGTCCAAAAGCGATTTATGAGCCTATGGTACGTCTAGCGCAAACCATGCACCTATCTTGCACCGACACTAACCACTGCCTCCAAGCGGAAAGAAGTGAGATTCCACATGACCCACGTCACCTATGAGTTCCATCGGGTGCATCCAAAATGATTGCCGAGCACAGTGGTATTTTCGGCGCAAACCCGTGCACCTATCTTGCGTCAAGATTAGCACTTTGTCTCCAAGCGGGCGAAAAGCGAGCTTCCACGAGCCTCGTCACCTAGTGGTACCATTGGGTGTGTCCAAAAGCGATTTGTAAGCCTATGGTACATCTAAGCGCCAAACCATGCACCTATCTTGCACCGACACTAACACTTGTCTCTAAGCGGAAAAGAAGTGAGATTCCACATGACCCACGTCACCTAGGAGTTCCATCGGGTGCATCCAAAGCGATTTTAAGCCTATGGTATGTTTGGCGCAAAACCGTGCACCTATCTTGCGTCAAGATTAGCACTATCTCCAAATGGGCTTAAACGAGCTTCCACTTGAGCCTCGTCACCTAGTGGTACCATTGGGTGTGTCCAAAAGCGATTTGTAAGCCTATGGTACATCTAAGCGCAAAACCATGCACCTATCTTGCACCGACACTAACCTTTGTCTCTAAAGCGGAAAAAGTGAGATTCCACATGACCCACGTCACCTAGGAGTTCCATCGGGTGCATCCAAAAGCGATTTCCGAGCCAATGGTATTTTGGGCGCAAACCGTGCACCTATCTTGCGTCAAGATTAACACTTTCTCTCAAAGCGGGCGAAGCGAGCTTCCACTTGAGCCTCGTCACCTAGTGGTACCATTGGGTGTGTCCAAAAGCGATTTGTAAGCCTATGGTACATCTAAGCGCAAACCATGCACCTATCTTGCACCGACACTAACCTTGTCTCTAAGCGGAAGAAGTGAGATTCCACATGACCCACGTCACCTAGGAGTTCCATCGGGTGCATCAAAAGCGATTTCGAGCACTATGGTATGCGTTTAAGCGCAAACCGTGCACCTATCTTGCGTCAAGATTAGCACTATATCCAAAAAGGCGAAACGATCTTCCACTTGAGCCTCGTCACCTAGTGGTACCATTGGGTGTGTCCAAAAGCGATTTATGAGCCTATGGTACATCTAAGCGCAAACCATGCACCTATCTTGCACCGACACTAACCTTGTCTCTAAAGCGGAAAGAAGTGAGATTCCACATGACCCACGTCACCTAGGAGTTCCATCGGGTGCATCCAAAAGCGATTGCCGAGCACATGGTATTTTCGGCGCAAACCCGTGCACCTATCTTGCGTCAAGATTAGCACTTGTCTCCCAAGCGGGCGAAACGAGCTTCCCACGAGCCTCGTCACCTAGTGGTACCATTGGGTGTGTCCAAAAGCGATTTGTAAGCCTATGGTACATCTAAGCGCAAACCATGCACCTATCTTGCACCGACACTAATCACTGTCTCTAAAGCGGAGAAGTGAGATTCCACATGACCCACGTCACCTAGGAGTTCCATCGGGTGCATCCAAAATGATTTTTAGCGAGCTAATGGTATTTTGGCGCAAACCGTGCACCTATCTTGCGTCAAGATTAGCACTATCTCCAAAGCGGGCGAAAGCGAGCTTCCACTTGAGCCTCGTCACCTAGTGGTACCATTGGGTGTGTCCAAAAGCGATTTGTAAGCCTATGGTACATCTAAGCGCAAACCATGCACCTATCTTGCACCGACACTAACCTGCTGTCTCTAAGCGGAAAGAGTGAGATTCCACATGACCCACGTCACCTAGGAGTTCCATCGGGTGCATCCAAAATGATTGCGAGCCTGTGGTATTTTTTGGCATAAACCGTGCACCTATCTTGCGTCAAGATTAACACTTTCTCCCAAATGGGCGAAAGCGAGCTTCCACGAGCCTCGTCACCTAGTGGTACCATTGGGTGTGTCCAAAAGCGATTTGTAAGCCTATGGTACATCTAAGCGCAAACCATGCACCTATCTTGCACCGACACTAACACTGTCTCTAAGCGGAAAAAGTGAGATTCCACATGACCCACGTCACCTAGGAGTTCCATCGGGTGCATCAAAATGATTTCTAAGCTAATGGTATATTTTCGGCGCAAACCGTGCACCTATCTTGCGTCAAGATTAGCACTATGTCTCCAAAAGGGCGAAAGCGAGCTTCCACAGAGCCTCGTCACCTAGTGGTACCATTGGGTGTGTCCAAAATGATTTGTAAGCCTATGGTACATCTAAGCGCAAACCATGCACCTATCTTGCACCGACACTAACACTGTCTCTAAGCGGAGAAAAGTGAGATTCCACATGACCCACGTCACCTAGGAGTTCCATCGGGTGCATCCAAAAGCGATTTCTAAGCTACGTAGTACGTTCGGCGCAAACCGTGCACCTATCTTGTGCGTCAAGATTAGCACTATATCTCCAAAAAGGCGAAAGCGATCTTCCACTTGAGCCTCGTCACCTAGTGGTACCATCGGGTGCATCCAAAAGCGATTTATGAGCCTATGGTACATCTAAGCAAACCATGCACCTATCTTGCACCGACACTAACCCTGTCTCCAAGCGGAAAGAAGTGAGATTCCACATGACCCACGTCACCTATGAGTTCCATCGGGTGCATCCAAAATGATTGCCGAGCACAATGGTATTTTCGGCGCCAACCGTGCACCTATCTTGCGTCAAGATTAGCACTTGTCTCCAAATGGGGCGAAAGCGAGCTTCCACTGAGCCTCGTCACCTAGTGGTACCATTGGGTGTGTCCAAAAGCGATTTGTAAGCCTATGGTACATCTAAGCGCAAACCATGCACCTATCTTGCACCGACACTAATGCTGTCTCTAAGCGGAAAAAGTGAGATTCCACATGACCCACGTCACCTAGGAGTTCCATCGGGTGCATCCAAAATGATTGCCGAGCCTGTGGTATTTTCGGCGCAAACCGTGCACCTATCTTGCGTCAAGATTAGCACTTTGTCTCCAAATGGGCGAAAATGAGCTTCCACTTGAGCCTCGTCACCTAGTGGTACCATTGGGTGTGTCCAAAACGATTTGTAAGCCTATGGTACATCTAAGCGCAAACCATGCACCTATCTTGCACCGACACTAATCTTGTCTCTAAGCGGAAAAAGTGAGATTCCACATGACCCACGTCACCTAGGAGTTCCATCGGGTGCATCCAAAAGCGATTGCCGAGCACATGGTATTTTCGGCGCAAACCGTGCACCTATCTTGCGTCAAGATTAACACTTTCTCCCAAATGGGCGAAGCGAGCTTCCACACAGAGCCTCGTCACCTAGTGGTACCATTGGGTGTGTCCAAAAGCGATTTGTAAGCCTATGGTACATCTAAGCGCAAACCATGCACCTATCTTGCACCGACACTAACACTTGTCTCTAAAGCGGAGAAAAGTGAGATTCCACATGACCCACGTCACCTAGGGTTCCATCGGGTGCGTCCAAAAGCGATTTCTAAGCTAATGGTATTTTTGGCATAAACCCGTGCACCTATCTTGCGTCAAGATTAGCACTATCTCCAAAAGGGCGAAGCGATCTTCCACTTGAGCCTCGTTACCTAGTGGTACCATCGGTGCATCCAAAAGCGATTTATGAGCCTATGGTACGTCTAAGCGCAAACCATGCACCTATCTTGCACCGACACTAACCCTGCCTCCAAGCGGAAAAAGTGAGATTCCACATGACCCACGTCACCTATGAGTTCCATCGGGTGCATCCAAAATGATTGCCGAGCACTGTGGTATTTTTCGGCGCAAACCGTGCACCTATCTTGCGTCAAGATTAGCACTTGTCTCCAAAATGGGCGAAGCGAGCTTCCACACGAGCCTCGTCACCTAGTGGTACCATTGGGTGTGTCCAAAAGCGATTTGTAAGCCTATGGGTACATCTAAGCGCCAAACCATGCACCTATCTTGCACCGACACTAATCTGTCTAAGCGGAAAAGTGAGATTCCACATGACCCACGTCACCTAGGGTTCCATCGGGTGCATCCAAAAGCGATTGAGCACATGGTATTTTCGGCATAAACCGTGCACCTATCTTGCGTCAAGATTAGCACTTTGTCTCCAAATGGGCGAAGCGAGCTTCCACGAGCCTCGTCACCTAGTGGTACCATTGGGTGTGTCCAAAAGCGATTTGTAAGCCTATGGTACATCTAAGCGCAAACCATGCACCTATCTTGCACCGACACTAATCTTTGTCTCTAAGCGGAGAAGTGAGATTCCACATGACCCACGTCACCTAGGAGTTCCATCGGGTGCATCCAAAAGCGATTGCCGAGCACTGTGTGGTATTTTTCGGCGCAAACCGTGCACCTATCTTGCGTCAAGATTAGCACTTGTCTCTCCAAATGGGCGAAGCGAGCTTCCACTGAGCCTCGTCACCTAGTGGTACCATTGGGTGTGTCCAAAATGATTTGTAAGCCTATGGTACATCTAAGCGCAAACCATGCACCTATCTTGCACCGACACTAACCTTTCTCTAAGCGGAGAGAAGTGAGATTCCACATGACCCACGTCACCTAGGAGTTCCATCGGGTGCATCCAAAAGCGATTTCCGAAGCTAATGGTATTTTTGGCGCAAACCGTGCACCTATCTTGCGTCAAGATTAGCACTATATGTCTCCAAAAGGGCGAAAGCGATCTTTCCACAGAGCCTCGTCACCTAGTGGTACCATCGGGTGCATCCAAAAGCGATTTATGAGCCTATGGTACATCTAAGCGCAAACCATGCACCTATCTTGCACCGACACTAACCACTGTCTCTAAGCGGAAAGTGAGATTCCACATGACCCGTCGTCACCTAGGAGTTCCATCGGGTGCATCCAAAATGATTGCCGAGCACGTGGTATTTTCGGCGCAAACCGTGCACCTATCTTGCGTCAAAGATTAGCACTTGTCTCCAAATGGGCGAAAGCGAGCTTCCACACAGCCTCGTCACCTAGTGGTACCATTGGGTGTGTCCAAAACGATTTGTAAGCCTATGGTACATCTAAGCGCAAACCATGCACCTATCTTGCACCGACACTAATCTTTGTCTCTAAGCGGAAAGAAGTGAGATTCCACATGACCCACGTCACCTAGGAGTTCCATCGGGTGCATCCAAAGCGATTGCCGAGCACAATGGTATTTTTGGCGCAAACCGTGCACCTATCTTGCGTCAAGATTAGCACTATGTCTCCAAATGGGCGAAAGAGCTTCCACACGAGCCTCGTCACCTAGTGGTACCATTGGGTGTGTCCAAAAGCGATTTGTAAGCCTATGGTACATCTAAGCGCAAAACCATGCACCTATCTTGCACCGACACTAACCTGTGTCTCTAAGCGGAAAAGTGAGATTCCACATGACCCGTCACCTAGGAGTTCCATCGGGTGCA
This sequence comes from Miscanthus lutarioriparius, assembly GCA_904845875.1. Taxonomy (NCBI): domain Eukaryota; kingdom Viridiplantae; phylum Streptophyta; class Magnoliopsida; order Poales; family Poaceae; genus Miscanthus; species Miscanthus lutarioriparius. Next base: position 48,169 of record CAJGYO010000893.1, on the reverse strand, counting down.
TCCAAAGCGATTGCGAGCTAATGGTATTTTTTCGGCGCAAACCGTGCACCTATCTTGCGTCAAGATTAGCACTTGTCTCCAAATGGCGAAACGAGCTTCCACTTGAGCCTCGTCACCTAGTGGTACCATTGGGTGTGTCCAAAAGCGATTTGTAAGCCTATGGTACATCTAAGCGCAAACCATGCACCTATCTTGCACCGACACTAACCTGTCTCTCCTCTAAGGAAAAAGTGAGATTCCACATGACCCGTCACCTAGGGTTCCATCGGGTGCATCCAAAAGCGATTGCCGAGCACAATGGTATTTTTGGCGCAAACCGTGCACCTATCTTGCGTCAAGATTAGCACTTTCTCCAAATGGGCGAAAGCGAGCTTCCACTTGAGCCTCGTCACCTAGTGGTACCATTAGGTGTGTCCAAAATGATTTGTAAGCCTATGGTACATCTAAGCGCCAAACCATGCACCTATCTTGCACCGACACTAACCTTGTCTCTAAGCGGAAAGAAGTGATTCCACATGACCCACGTCACCTAGGAGTTCCATCGGGTGCATCCAAAAGCGATTGCCGAGCACATGGTATTTTCGGCGCCAAACCGTGCACCTATCTTGCGTCAAGATTAGCACTATCTCCAAATGGGCGAAAGCGAGCTTCCACAGAGCCTCGTCACCTAGTGGTACCATTGGGTGTGTCCAAAGCGATTTGTAAGCCTATGGTACATCTAAGCGCAAAACCATGCACCTATCTTGCACCGACACTAACTCTTTGTCTCTAAGCGGAAAGTGAGATTCCACATGACCCACGTCACCTAGGAGTTCCATCGGGTGCATCCAAAAGCGATTGCCGAGCACATGGTATTTTTTGGCGCAAACCGTGCACCTATCTTGCGTCAAGATTAGCACTTTATCTCCAAATGGGCGAAGCGAGCTTCCACTTGAGCCTCGTCACCTAGTGGTACCATTGGGTGTGTCCAAAAGCGATTTGTAAGCCTATGGTACATCATCTAAGCGCCAAACCATGCACCTATCTTGCACCGACACTAACCTTGTCTCTCTAAGCGGAAAGTGAGATTCCACATGACCCACGTCACCTAGGAGTTCCATCGGGTGCATCCAAAAGCGATTGCCGAGCTAATGGTATTTTTCGGCGCCAAACCGTGCACCTATCTTGCGTCAAGATTAGCACTGTCTCCAAAAGGGCGAAACGAGCTTCCACTTGAGCCTCGTCACCTAGTGGTACCATTGGGTGTGTCCAAAAGCGATTTGTAAGCCTATGGTACATCTAAGCGCAAACCATGCACCTATCTTGCACCGACACTAACCTGCTGTCTCTAAGCGGAGAGAAGTGAGATTCCACATGACCCGTCACACCTAGGAGTTCCATCGGGTGCATCCAAAAGCGATTCTTGGCAGCCTGTGGTATTTTAAGCGCCAAACCGTGCACCTATCTTGCGTCAAGATTAGCACTTTGTCTCCAAATGGGCGAAACGAGCTTCCACTTGAGCCTCGTCACCTAGTGGTACCATTGGGTGTGTCCAAAATGATTTGTAAGCCTATGGTACATCTAAGCGCAAACCATGCACCTATCTTGCACCGACACTAACCACTGTCTCTAAGCGGAGAAGTGAGATTCCACATGACCCACGTCACCTAGGAGTTCCATCGGGTGCATCCAAAATGATTGCCGAGCTAATGGTATTTTGGCGCAAACCGTGCACCTATCTTGCGTCAAGATTAGCACTTTATCTCCAAATGGGCGAAGCGAGCTTCCACTTGAGCCTCGTCACCTAGTGGTACCATTGGGTGTGTCCAAAAGCGATTTGTAAGCCTATGGTACATCTAAGCGCCAAACCATGCACCTATCTTGCACCGACACTAACCTGTCTCTAAGCGGAAAAAGTGAGATTCCACATGACCCACGTCACCTAGGAGTTCCATCGGGTGCATCCAAAGCGATTGCGAGCACATGGTATTTTTGGCGCAAACCGTTGCACCTATCTTGCGTCAAGATTAGCACTGTCTCCAAATGGGGGCGAAAGCGAGCTTCCACTTGAGCCTCGTCACCTAGTGGTACCATTGGGTGTGTCCAAAAGCGATTTGTAAGCCTATGGTACATCTAAGCGCAAACCATGCACCTATCTTGCACCGACACTAACCACTGTCTCTAAGCGGAAAAGTGAGATTCCACATGACCCACGTCACCTAGGAGTTCCATCGGGTGCATCCAAAATGATTTCTAAGCACTGTGGTATTTTTGGCGCAAACCGTGCACCTATCTTGCGTCAAGATTAGCACTATGTCTCCCAAATGGGCGAAAGCGAGCTTCCACTTGAGCCTCGTCACCTAGTGGTACCATTGGGTGTGTCCAAAATGATTTGTAAGCCTATGGTACATCTAAGCAAACCATGCACCTATCTTGCACCGACACACTAATGCTGTCTCTAAGCGGAAAAAGTGAGATTCCACATGACCCACGTCACCTAGGGAGTTCCATCGGGTGCATCCAAAAGCGATTGCCGAGCACATGGTATTTTCGGCGCAAACCGTGCACCTATCTTGCGTCAAGATTAGCACTTGTCTCCCCAAAGGGGCGAAAGCGAGCTTCCACTTGAGCCTCGTCACCTAGTGGTACCATTGGGTGTGTCCAAAATGATTTGTAAGCCTATGGTACATCTAAGCGCCAAACCATGCACCTATCTTGCACCGACACTAACCACTGCTGTCTCTAAGCGGAGAGAGTGAGATTCCACATGACCCACGTCACCTAGGAGTTCCATCGGGTGCATCCAAAAGCGATTTCTAAGCTAATGGTATTTTGGGCGCAAACCGTGCACCTATCTTGCGTCAAGATTAGCACTATATCTCCAAAAGGCGAAGCGATCTTCCACTTGAGCCTCGTCACCTAGTGGTACCATTGGGTGTGTCCAAAAGCGATTTGTAAGCCTATGGTACATCTAGCGCAAAACCATGCACCTATCTTGCACCGACACTAACCCACTGTCTCTAAGCGGAAAAAGTGAGATTCCACATGACCCACGTCACCTAGGAGTTCCATCGGGTGCATCCAAAATGATTGCCGAGCACATGGTATTTTCGGCGCAAACCGTGCACCTATCTTGCGTCAAGATTAGCTTTGTCTCCAAATGGGCGAAAGCGAGCTTCCACTTGAGCCTCGTCACCTAGTGGTACCATTGGGTGTGTCCAAAAGCGATTTGTAAGCCTATGGTACATCTAAGCGCCAAACCATGCACCTATCTTGCACCGACACTAATCTTTGTCTCTAAGCGGAGAAGTGAGATTCCACATGACCCACGTCACCTAGGAGTTCCATCGGGTGCATCCAAAAGCGATTGCCGAGCTAATGGTGGTTTTTGGCGCAAACCGTGCACCTATCTTGCGTCAAGATTAGCACTTGTCTCCAAAAGGGCGAAAGCGAGCTTCCACTTGAGCCTCGTCACCTAGTGGTACCATTGGGTGTGTCCAAAACGATTTATAAGCCTATGGTACATCTAAGCGCCAAACCATGCACCTATCTTGCACCGACACTAACCTTTGTCTCTAAGCGGAGAAAGTGAGATTCCACATGACCCACGTCACCTAGGAGTTCCATCGGGTGCATCCAAAAGCGATTGCCGAGCACATGGTATTTTTCGGCGCAAACCGTGCACCTATCTTGCGTCAAGATTAGCACTTGTCTCCAAATGGGCGAAGCGAGCTTCCACTGAGCCTCGTCACCTAGTGGTACCATTGGGTGTGTCCAAAATGATTTGTAAGCCTATGGTACATCTAAGCGCAAACCATGCACCTATCTTGCACCGACACTAATCTTGTCTCTAAGCGGAGAGAAGTGAGATTCCACATGACCCACGTCACCTAGGAGTTCCATCGGGTGCATCCAAAGCGATTGCCGAGCACTGTGGTATTTTCGGCGCAAAACGTGCACCTATCTTGCGTCAAGATTAGCACTTGTCTCCAAATGGGCGAAAGAGCTTCCACACGAGCCTCGTCACCTAGTGGTACCATTGGGTGTGTCCAAAACGATTTGTAAGCCTATGGTACATCTAAGCGCAAACCATGCACCTATCTTGCACCGACACTAATGCTTGTCTCTCTAGCGGAGAAGTGAGATTCCACATGACCCACGTCACCTAGGAGTTCCATCGGGTGCATCCAAAAGCGATTGCTAAGCTAATGGTATTTTTAGCGCAAACCCGTGCACCTATCTTGCGTCAAGATTAGCACTATGTCTCCAAATGGGCGAAAGCGAGCTTCCACTTGAGCCTCGTCACCTAGTGGTACCATTGGGTGTGTCCAAAAGCGATTTGTAAGCCTATGGTACATCTAAGCGCCAAACCATGCACCTATCTTGCACCGACACTAATGCTGTCTCTCTAAGCGGAGAAAGTGAGATTCCACATGACCCACGTCACCTAGGAGTTCCATCGGGTGCATCCAAAATGATTGCCGAGCTAATGGTATGCGTTCGGCGCCAAACCGTGCACACCTATCTTGCGTCAAGATTAGCACTTTATCTCCCAAATGGGCGAAAGCGAGCTTCCACTTGAGCCTCGTCACCTAGTGGTACCATTGGGTGTGTCCAAAAGCGATTTGTAAGCCTATGGTACATCTAAGCGCAAACCATGCACCTATCTTGCACCGACACTAATGCTGTCTCTCTAAGGAAAAAGTGAGATTCCACATGACCCGTCACCTAGGAGTTCCATCGGGTGCATCCAAAGCGATTGCTAAGAGCTAATGGTATTTTTGGCGCAAACCGTGCACCTATCTTGCGTCAAGATTAGCACTATCTCCAAATGGGCGAAAGCGAGCTTCCACTTGAGCCTCGTCACCTAGTGGTACCATTGGGTGTGTCCAAAATGATTTGTAAGCCTATGGTACATCTAAGCGCAAACCATGCACCTATCTTGCACCGACACTAATGCTGTCTCTAAGCGGAGAAAGTGAGATTCCACATGACCCACGTCACCTAGGAGTTCCATCGGGTGCATCCAAAATGATTTCCGAGCACGTGGTATTTTCGGCGCCAAACCGTGCACCTATCTTGCGTCAAGATTAGCACTTTCTCTCCAAATGGGCGAAACGAGCTTCCACTTGAGCCTCGTCACCTAGTGGTACCATTGGGTGTGTCCAAAAGCGATTTGTAAGCCTATGGTACATCTAAGCGCCAAACCATGCACCTATCTTGCACCGACACTAACCTTTGTCTCTAAGCGGAAAGTGAGATTCCACATGACCCACGTCACCTAGGAGTTCCATCGGGTGCATCCAAAAGCGATTGCCGAGCTAATGGTATTTTTTTGCGCAAACCGTGCACCTATCTTGCGTCAAGATTAGCACTATGTCTCCAAATGGGGCGAAACGAGCTTCCACTTGAGCCTCGTCACCTAGTGGTACCATTGGGTGTGTCCAAAAGCGATTTGTAAGCCTATGGTACATCTAAGCGCAAACCATGCACCTATCTTGCACCGACACTAACCTTTGTCTCTAAGCGGAAAGAAGTGAGATTCCACATGACCCACGTCACCTAGGAGTTCCATCGGGTGCATCCAAAAGCGATTGCCGAGCACTGTGGTATTTTGGGCGCAAAACGTGCACCTATCTTGCGTCAAGATTAGCACTATGTCTCCAAATGGGCGAAAGCGAGCTTCCACTTGAGCCTCGTCACCTAGTGGTACCATTGGGTGTGTCCAAAAGCGATTTGTAAGCCTATGGTACATCTAAGCGCAAACCATGCACCTATCTTGCACCGACACTAATCTTGTCTCTAAGCGGAAAGAAGTGAGATTCCACATGACCCACGTCACCTAGGAGTTCCATCGGGTGCATCCAAAATGATTTCCGAGCTAATGGTATTTTTGGCGCAAAACCGTGCACCTATCTTGCGTCAAGATTAGCACTTTGTCTCCAAATGGGCGAAAGCGAGCTTCCACACAGAGCCTCGTCACCTAGTGGTACCATTGGGTGTGTCCAAAAGCGATTTGTAAGCCTATGGTACATCTAAGCGCAAACCATGCACCTATCTTGCACCGACACTAACCACTGTCTCTCTAAGCGGAAAGAAGTGAGATTCCACATGACCCACGTCACCTAGGAGTTCCATCGGGTGCATCCAAAAGCGATTGCTAAGCTAATGGTATTTTTGGCGCAAACCGTGCACCTATCTTGCGTCAAGATTAGCACTTTATCTCCAAATGGGCGAAGCGAGCTTCCACTTGAGCCTCGTCACCTAGTGGTACCATTGGGTGTGTCCAAAAAGCGATTTGTAAGCCTATGGTACATCTAAGCGCCAAACCATGCACCTATCTTGCACCGACACTAACCTGTCTCTAAGCGGAAAGAAGTGAGATTCCACATGACCCACGTCACCTAGGAGTTCCATCGGGTGCATCCAAAAGCGATTGCCGAGCTGCACATGGTATTTTTCGGCGCAAACCGTGCACCTATCTTGCGTCAAGATTAGCACTATGTCTCCAAATGGGCGAAAGCGAGCTTCCAACACAGAGCCTCGTCACCTAGTGGTACCATTGGGTGTGTCCAAAATGATTTGTAAGCCTATGGTACATCTAAGCGCAAACCATGCACCTATCTTGCACCGACACTAATCTTTGTCTCTAAGCGGAGAAAGTGAGATTCCACATGACCCACGTCACCTAGGAGTTCCATCGGGTGCATCCAAAAGCGATTGCCGAGCACATGGTATTTTCGGGCGCAAACCGTGCACCTATCTTGCGTCAAGATTAACACTTGTCTCCAAATGGGCGAAAGCGAGCTTCCACGAGCCTCGTCACCTAGTGGTACCATTGGGTGTGTCCAAAGCGATTTGTAAGCCTATGGTACATCTAAGCGCCAAACCATGCACCTATCTTGCACCGACACTAACACTTTGTCTCTAAGCGGAGAAGAAGTGAGATTCCACATGACCCACGTCACCTAGGAGTTCCATCGGGTGCGTCCAAAATGATTTCTAAGCTAATGGTATTTTTGGGCGCAAACCGTGCACCTATCTTGCGTCAAGATTAGCACTATATCCAAAAGGCGAAGCGATCTTCCACTTGAGCCTCGTTACCTAGTGGTACCATCGGGTGCATCAAAAGCGATTTATGAGCCTATGGTACGTCTAAGCGCGCAAACCATGCACCTATCTTGCACCGACACTAACCACTGCCTCTCTAGCGGAAAGTGAGATTCCACATGACCCACGTCACCTATGAGTTCCATCCAGGTGCATCCAAAAGCGATTGCCGAGCACATGGTATTTTCGGCGCAAACCGTGCACCTATCTTGCGTCAAGATTAGCACTTTGTCTCCAAAGCGGGCGAAGCGAGCTTCCACTAAGCCTCGTCACCTAGTGGTACCATTGGGTGTGTCCAAAAGCGATTTGTAAGCCTATGGTACATCTAAGCGCCAAACCATGCACCTATCTTGCACCGACACTAATCTTCTCTCTAAGCGGAAGAAGTGAGATTCCACATGACCCACGTCACCTAGGAGTTTCCATCGGGTGCATCCAAAAGCGATTGCCGAGCACTGTGGTATTTTCGGCGCAAACCGTGCACCTATCTTGCGTCAAGATTAGCACTTGTCTCCAAATGGGCGAAAGCGAGCTTCCACGAGCCTCGTCACCTAGTGGTACCATTGGGTGTGTCCAAAAGCGATTTGTAAGCCTATGGTACATCTAAGCGCAAAACCATGCACCTATCTTGCACCGACACTAATCTTTGTCTCTAAGCGGAAAGTGAGATTCCACATGACCCACGTCACCTAGGAGTTCCATCGGGTGCATCCAAAAGCGATTGCCGAGCACTGTGGTATTTTCGGCGCAAACCGTGCACCTATCTTGCGTCAAGATTAGCACTTGTCTCCAAAAGGGCGAAAGCGAGCTTCCACAGAGCCTCGTCACCTAGTGGTACCATTGGGTGTGTCCAAAAGCGATTTGTAAGCCTATGGTACATCTAAGCGCCAAACCATGCACCTATCTTGCACCGACACTAACCTTGTCTCTAAGCGGAAAGAAGTGAGATTCCACATGACCCACGTCACCTAGGAGTTCCATCGGGTGCATCCAAAATGATTTCTAAGCTAATGGTATTTTTGGCGCAAACCGTGCACCTATCTTGCGTCAAGATTAGCACTATATGTCCAAAAGGGCGAAAGATCTTCCACTTGAGCCTCGTCACCTAGTGGTACCATTGGGTGTGTCCAAAAGCGATTTATGAGCCTATGGTACATCTAAGCGCAAACCATGCACCTATCTTGCACCGACACTAACCCTGCTCTCTAAGCGGAAAGAAGTGAGATTCCACATGACCCACGTCACCTATGAGTTCCATCGGGTGCATCCAAAAGCGATTGCCGAGCACATGGTATGCGTTCGGCGCAAACCGTGCACCTATCTTGCGTCAAGATTAGCACTTGTCTCCAAATGGGCGAAGCGAGCTTCCACTTGAGCCTCGTCACCTAGTGGTACCATTGGGTGTGTCCAAAAGCGATTTGTAAGCCTATGGTACATCTAAGCGCAAACCATGCACCTATCTTGCACCGACTAATAATGCTGTCTCTAAGCGGAAAGAAGTGAGATTCCACATGACCCACGTCACCTAGGAGTTCCATCGGGTGCATCCAAAAGCGATTGCCGAGCACTGTGGTATTTTTCGGCGCCAAACCGTGCACCTATCTTGCGTCAAGATTAGCACTTGTCTCCAAATGGGCGAAAGCGAGCTTCCACACAGCCTCGTCACCTAGTGGTACCATTGGGTGTGTCCAAAATGATTTTGTAAGCCTATGGTACATCTAAGCGCCAAACCATGCACCTATCTTGCACCGACACTAACTGTGTCTCTAAGCGGAGAAAGTGAGATTCCACATGACCCACGTCACCTAGGAGTTCCATCGGGTGCATCCAAAAGCGATTGCCGAGAAGCTAATGGTGCGTTTTTGGCGCAAACCGTGCACACCTATCTTGCGTCAAGATTAGCACTTTCTCCAAAAGCGGGCGAAAGCGAGCTTCCACAGGCCTCGCCTCGTCACCTAGTGGTACCATTGGGTGTGTCCAAAAGCGATTTGTAAGCCTATGGTACATCTAAGCGCAAACCATGCACCTATCTTGCACCGACACTAACCTGTCTCTAAAGCGGAAAGAAGTGAGATTCCACATGACCCGTCACCTAGGAGTTCCATCGGGTGCATCCAAAGCGATTGCTAAGCACTGTGGTATTTTTTGGCGCCAAACCGTGCACCTATCTTGCGTCAAGATTAGCACTGTCTCTCCAAATGGGCGAAAAGCGAGCTTCCACTTGAGCCTCGTCACCTAGTGGTACCATTGGGTGTGTCCAAAAGCGATTTGTAAGCCTATGGTACATCTAAGCGCAAACCATGCACCTATCTTGCACCGACACTAATCTTTGTCTCTAAGCGGAAAAGTGAGATTCCACATGACCCACGTCACCTAGGAGTTCCATCGGGTGCATCCAAAAGCGATTGCTAAGCACTGTGGTATTTTCGGCGCCAAACGTGCACCTATCTTGCGTCAAGATTAGCACTTTGTCTCCAAATGGGCGAAAGCGAGCTTCCACGAGCCTCGTCACCTAGTGGTACCATTGGGTGTGTCCAAAAGCGATTTGTAAGCCTATGGTACATCTAAGCGCAAACCATGCACCTATCTTGCACCGACACTAATGCTGTCTCTAAGCGGAGAAAGTGAGATTCCACATGACCCACGTCACCTAGGAGTTCCATCGGGTGCATCCAAAAGCGATTGCCGAGCTAATGGTATTTTGGCGCAAACCCGTGCACCTATCTTGCGTCAAGATTAGCACTATATCTCCAAATGGGCGAAAGCGAGCTTCCACGAGCCTCGTCACCTAGTGGTACCATTGGGTGTGTCCAAAAGCGATTTGTAAGCCTATGGTACATCTAAGCGCAAACCATGCCACCTATCTTGCACCGACACTAACCTTGTCTCTAAGCGGAGAAGTGAGATTCCACATGACCCGTCACCTAGGAGTTCCATCGGGTTGCATCCAAAAGCGATTGCTAAGCACATGGTATTTTTGGCGCAAAACCGTGCACCTATCTTGCGTCAAGATTAGCACTTGTCTCCAAAATGGGCGAAAGCGAGCTTCCACCTGAGCCTCGTCACCTAGTGGTACCATTGGGTGTGTCCAAAATGATTTGTAAGCCTATGGTACATCTAAGCGCCAAACATGCACCTATCTTGCACCGACACTAATCTTTGTCTCTAAGCGGAAAGTGAGATTCCACATGACCCACGTCACCTAGGAGTTCCATCGGGTGCATCCAAAAGATTGATTGCCGAGCACAATGGTATTTTTTGGCGCAAACCGTGCACCTATCTTGCGTCAAGATTAGCTTTTGTCTCCAAATGGGCGAAGCGAGCTTCCACTTGAGCCTCGTCACCTAGTGGTACCATTGGGTGTGTCCAAAAGCGATTTGTAAGCCTATGGTACATCTAAGCGCCAAACCATGCACCTATCTTGCACCGACACTAATCTTTGTCTCTAAGCGGAAAGTGAGATTCCACATGACCCACGTCACCTAGGAGTTCCATCGGGTGCATCCAAAAGCGATTGCCGAGCACATGGTATTTTCGGCGCCAAACCGTGCACCTATCTTGCGTCAAGATTAGCACTTGTCTCCAAATGCGAAAGCGAGCTTCCACACGAGCCTCGTCACCTAGTGGTACCATTGGGTGTGTCCAAAAGCGATTTGTAAGCCTATGGTACATCTAAGCGCCAAACCATGCACCTATCTTGCACCGACACTAACACTTGTCTCTAAGCGGAGAAGTGAGATTCCACATGACCCACGTCACCTAGGAGTTCCATCGGGTGCATCCAAAAGCGATTTCTAAGCTAATGGTATTTTTGGCGCAAACCGTGCACCTATCTTGCGTCAAGATTAGCACTATATCTCCAAAAGGGCGAAAGCGATCTTCCACTTGAGCCTCGTTACCTAGTGGTACCATTGGGTGTGTCCAAAAGCGATTTATGAGCCTATGGTACGTCTAGCGCAAACCATGCACCTATCTTGCACCGACACTAACCTGCCTCTCAAGCGCGAAGAAGTGAGATTCCACATGACCCACGTCACCTATGAGTTCCATCGGGTGCATCCAAAAGCGATTGCCGAGCACTGTGGTATTTTCGGCGCCAAACCGTGCACCTATCTTGCGTCAAGATTAGCACTTGTCTCCAAAGCGGGCGAAACGAGCTTCCACTAAGCCTCGTCACCTAGTGGTACCATTGGGTGTGTCCAAAAGCGATTTGTAAGCCTATGGTACATCTAAGCGCAAACCATGCACCTATCTTGCACCGACACTAATCTTGCACCGACTGTCTCTAAGCGGAAAGTGAGATTCCACATGACCCACGTCACCTAGGAGTTCCATCGGGTGCATCCAAAAGCGATTGCCGAGCACATGGTATTTTTGGCGCCAAACCGTGCACCTATCTTGCGTCAAGATTAGCACTTGTCTCCAAATGGGCGAAAGCGAGCTTCCACGAGCCTCGTCACCTAGTGGTACCATTGGGTGTGTCCAAAGCGATTTGTAAGCCTATGGTACATCTAAGCGCAAACCATGCACCTATCTTGCACCGACACTAATCTTTGTCTCTAAGCGGAAAAGTGAGATTCCACATGACCCACGTCACCTAGGAGTTCCATCGGGTGCATCCAAAAGCGATTGCCGAGCACATGGTATTTTTGGCGCAAAACCGTGCACCTATCTTGCGTCAAGATTAGCACTGTCTCCAAGCGGGCGAAAGCGAGCTTCCACAGCCTCGTCACCTAGTGGTACCATTGGGTGTGTCCAAAAAAGCGATTTGTAAGCCTATGGTACATCTAAGCAAACCATGCACCTATCTTGCACCGACACTAACCTTGTCTCTAAGCGGAAAGAAGTGAGATTCCACATGACCCACGTCACCTAGGAGTACCATCGGGTGCGTCCAAAAGCGATTTCTAAGCTAATGGTATTTTTGGCGCAAACCGTGCACCTATCTTGCGTCAAGATTAGCACTATATCTCCAAAAAGGCGAAAAGCGATCTTCCACTTGAGCCTCGTTACCTAGTGGTACCATCGGGTGCATCCAAAAGCGATTTATGAGCCTATGGTACGTCTAAGCGCAAACCATGCACCTATCTTGCACCGACACTAACCTGTGCCTCCAAGCGGAAAAGTGAGATTCCACATGACCCGTCACCTATGAGTTCCATCGGGTGCATCCAAAATGATTGCCGAGCACATGTGGTATTTTTCGGCGCAAACCGTGCACCTATCTTGCGTCAAGATTAGCTTTTGTCTCCAAAGCAGGCGAAGCGAGCTTCCACTAGCCTCGTCACCTAGTGGTACCATTGGGTGTGTCCAAAAGCGATTTGTAAGCCTATGGTACATCTAAGCGCCAAACCATGCACCTATCTTGCACCGACACTAATGCTGTCTCTAAGCGGAGAAGTGAGATTCCACATGACCCACGTCACCTAGGAGTTCCATCGGGTGCATCCAAAAGCGATTGCCGAGCACATGGTATTTTTGGCGCAAACCGTGCACCTATCTTGCGTCAAGATTAGCACTTTGTCTCCAAAAGGGCGAAAGCGAGCTTCCACACAGAGCCTCGTCACCTAGTGGTACCATTGGGTGTGTCCAAAGCGATTTGTAAGCCTATGGTACATCTAAGCGCAAACCATGCACCTATCTTGCACCGACACTAATGCTTTGTCTCTAAGCGGAGAAGTGAGATTCCACATGACCCACGTCACCTAGGAGTTCCATCGGGTGCATCCAAAGCGATTGCCGAGCACTGTGGTATTTTTCGGCGCAAACCGTGCACCTATCTTGCGTCAAGATTAGCACTTGTCTCCAAAGCGGGGGCGAAACGAGCTTCCACTTGAGCCTCGTCACCTAGTGGTACCATTGGGTGTGTCCAAAAGCGATTTGTAAGCCTATGGTACATCTAAGCGCCAAACCATGCACCTATCTTGCACCGACACTAACCACTGTCTCTAAGCGGAAAGTGAGATTCCACATGACCCGTCACCTAGGAGTTCCATCGGGTGCATCCAAAAGCGATTTCTAGAGCTAATGGTATTTTTGGGGCGCCAAACCGTGCACCTATCTTGCGTCAAGATTAGCACTATCTCCAAATGGCGGGCGCGATCTTCCACTTGAGCCTCGTCACCTAGTGGTACCATTGGGTGTGTCCAAAAGCGATTTATAGCCCTATGGTACATCTAAGCGCAAACCATGCACCTATCTTGCACCGACACTAACCTTGTCTCTAAGCGGAAAGAAGTGAGATTCCACATGACCCACGTCACCTAGGGTTCCATCGGGTGCATCCAAAATGATTGCCGAGCACATGTGGTATTTTCGGCGCCAACCGTGCACCTATCTTGCGTCAAGATTAGCACTTTCTCTCCAAATGGGCGAAAGCGAGCTTCCACTGAGCCTCGTCACCTAGTGGTACCATTGGGTGTGTCCAAAAGCGATTTGTAAGCCTATGGTACATCTAAGCGCCAAACCATGCACCTATCTTGCACCGACACTAATCTTTGTCTCTAAGCGGAGAAAGTGAGATTCCACATGACCCGTCACCTAGGAGTTCCATCGGGTGCATCCAAAAGCGATTGCCGAGCTAATGGTATTTTCGGCGCAAACCGTGCACCTATCTTGCGTCAAGATTAGCACTTTGTCTCCAAATGGGCGAAGCGAGCTTCCACACGAGCCTCGTCACCTAGTGGTACCATTGGGTGTGTCCAAAAGCGATTTGTAAGCCTATGGTACATCTAAGCGCAAACCATGCACCTATCTTGCACCGACACTAACCTGTCTGTCTCTAAGCGGAAAAGTGAGATTCCACATGACCCCACGTCACCTAGGAGTTCCATCGGGTGCATCCAAAAGCGATTGCCGAGCACTGTGGTATTTTTGGGCGCCAAACCGTGCACCTATCTTGCGTCAAGATTAGCACTTTCTCCAAAAGGGGCGAAAAGAGCTTCCACTTGAGCCTCGTCACCTAGTGGTACCATTGGGTGTGTCCAAAAGCGATTTGTAAGCCTATGGTACATCTAAGCGCCAAACCATGCACCTATCTTGCACCGACACTAATCTTGTCTCTAAGCGGAGAAGTGAGATTCCACATGACCCGTCACCTAGGAGTTCCATCGGGTGCATCCAAAAGCGATTGCCGAGCTAATGGTATTTTTGGCGCAAACCGTGCACCTATCTTGCGTCAAGATTAGCACTTTATCTCCAAATGGCGGCGAAGCGAGCTTCCACAGAGCCTCGTCACCTAGTGGTACCATTGGGTGTGTCCAAAAGCGATTTGTAAGCCTATGGTACATCTAAGCGCAAACCATGCACCTATCTTGCACCGACACTAATCTTGTCTCTCTAAGCGGAGAAGTGAGATTCCACATGACCCACGTCACCTAGGAGTTCCATCGGGTGCATCCAAAAGCGATTGCCGAGCACTGTGGTATTTTTGGCGCCAAACCGTGCACCTATCTTGCGTCAAGATTAGCACTTGTCTCCAAATGGGCGAAAAGCGAGCTTCCACTTGAGCCTCGTCACCTAGTGGTACCATTGGGTGTGTCCAAAGCGATTTGTAAGCCTATGGTACATCTAAGCGCAAACCATGCACCTATCTTGCACCGACACTAACTAACTGTCTCTAAGCGGAAAGTGAGATTCCACATGACCCACGTCACCTAGGAGTTCCATCGGGTGCATCCAAAAGCGATTTCTAAGCTAATGGTATGCGTTTGGCGCAAACCGTGCACCTATCTTGCGTCAAGATTAGCACTATATCTCCAAAAGGGCGAAAGCGATCTTCCACTTGAGCCTCGTCACCTAGTGGTACCATTGGGTGTGTCCAAAATGATTTGTAAGCCTATGGTACATCTAAGCGCAAACCATGCACCTATCTTGCACCGACACTAACCTTGTCTCTAAGCGGAAAAGTGAGATTCCACATGACCCACGTCACCTAGGAGTTCCATCGGGTGCATCCCAAAAGCGATTGCCGAGCACATGGTATATTTTCGGCGCAAACCGTGCACCTATCTTGCGTCAAGATTAGCTTTGTCTCCAAATGGGCGAAAAGCGAGCTTCCACAGAGCCTCGTCACCTAGTGGTACCATTGGGTGTGTCCAAAAGCGATTTGTAAGCCTATGGTACATCTAAGCGCAAACCATGCACCTATCTTGCACCGACACTAATCTTTGTCTCTAAGCGGAAGAAGTGAGATTCCACATGACCCACGTCACCTAGGAGTTCCATCGGGTGCATCCAAAAGCGATTGCCGAGCCTGTGGTATTTTTGGCGCAAACCGTGCACCTATCTTGCGTCAAGATTAGCACTGTCTCCAAAAAGGCGAAGCGAGCTTCCACGAGCCTCGTCACCTAGTGGTACCATTGGGTGTGTCCAAAAGCGATTTGTAAGCCTATGGTACATCTAAGCGCAAACCATGCACCTATCTTGCACCGACACTAATCTTGTCTCTAAGCGGAGAAGTGAGATTCCACATGACCCACGTCACCTAGGAGTTCCATCGGGTGCATCCAAAATGATTGCCGAGCACATGGTATTTTTGGGCGCAAACCGTGCACCTATCTTGCGTCAAGATTAGCACTGTCTCCAAAATGGCGAAACGAGCTTCCACTTGAGCCTCGTCACCTAGTGGTACCATTGGGTGTGTCCAAAAGCGATTTGTAAGCCTATGGTACATCTAAGCGCAAACCATGCACCTATCTTGCACCGACACTAACCTGTCTCTAAGCGGAAAGAAGTGAGATTCCACATGACCCACGTCACCTAGGGTTCCATCGGGTGCATCCAAAAGCGATTTCTAAGCTAATGGTATTTTTGGCGCCAAACCGTGCACCTATCTTGCGTCAAGATTAGCACTATATCCAAAAAGGCGAAAGCGATCTTCCACTTGAGCCTCGTCACCTAGTGGTACCATTGGGTGTGTCCAAAAGCGATTTATAAGCCTATGGTACATCTAAGCGCCAACCCATGCACCTATCTTGCACCGACACTAACCTTTGCTCTAAGCGGAAAAGTGAGATTCCACATGACCCCGTCACCTAGGAGTTCCATCGGGTGCATCCAAAATGATTTCTTGAAGCACTGTGGTATTTTTGGCGCCAACCGTGCACCTATCTTGCGTCAAGATTAGCACTTTGTCTCCAAATGGGCGGCGAAAGCGAGCTTCCACTAAGCCTCGTCACCTAGTGGTACCATTGGGTGTGTCCAAAAAACGATTTGTAAGCCTATGGTACATCTAAGCGCAAACCATGCACCTATCTTGCACCGACACTAATCTTGTCTCTAAGCGGAAAAGTGAGATTCCACATGACCCACGTCACCTAGGAGTTCCATCGGGTGCATCCAAAAGCGATTGCCGAGCACTGTGGTATTTTTGGCGCAAACCGTGCACCTATCTTGCGTCAAGATTAGCACTATGTCTCCAAATGGGCGAAAGCGAGCTTCCACACGAGCCTCGTCACCTAGTGGTACCATTGGGTGTGTCCAAAAGCGATTTGTAAGCCTATGGTACATCTAAGCGCAAACCATGCACCTATCTTGCACCGACACTAATCTTTGTCTCTAAGCGGAAGAAGTGAGATTCCACATGACCCACGTCACCTAGGAGTTCCATCGGGTGCATCCAAAAGCGATTGCCGAGCACATGGTATTTTTGGCGCAAACCGTGCACCTATCTTGCGTCAAGATTAGCACTTTCTCTCCAAAAGGCGAAAGAGCTTCCACTTGAGCCTCGTCACCTAGTGGTACCATTGGGTGTGTCCAAAAGCGATTTGTAAGCCTATGGTACATCTAAGCGCAAACCATGCACCTATCTTGCACCGACACTAACCTGTCTCTAAGCGGAGAAAGTGAGATTCCACATGACCCACGTCACCTAGGAGTTCCATCGGGTGCATCCAAAAGCGATTGCCGAGCACTGTGGTATTTTCGCGCATAACCGTGCACCTATCTTGCGTCAAGATTAGCACTTTGTCTCCAAATGGCGAAAGCGAGCTTCCACTTGCCCTCGTCACCTAGTGGTACCATTGGGTGTGTCCAAAATGATTTGTAAGCCTATGGTACATCTAAGCGCAAAACCATGCACCTATCTTGCACCGACACTAATGCTGTCTCTAAGCGGAAAGTGAGATTCCACATGACCCACGTCACCTAGGAGTTCCATCGGGTGCATCCAAAATGATTGCCGAGCTGTGGTATTTTTTTATAAACCGTGCACCTATCTTGCGTCAAGATTAGCACTTTCTCTCCAAATGGGCGAAAAGCGAGCTTCCACGAGCCTCGTCACCTAGTGGTACCATTGGGTGTGTCCAAAAGCGATTTGTAAGCCTATGGTACATCTAAGCGCAAACCATGCACCTATCTTGCACCGACACTAACCTTGTCTCTAAGCGGAGAAAGTGAGATTCCACATGACCCCGTCGTCACCTAGGAGTTCCATCGGGTGCATCCAAAAGATTTTGCCGAGCAAGCTAATGTATTTTTGGCGCCAAACCGTGCACCTATCTTGCGTCAAGATTAGCACTTGTATCTCCAAAGCGGGCGAAAAACGAGCTTCCACTTGAGCCTCGTCACCTAGTGGTACCATTGGGTGTGTCCAAAAGCGATTTGTAAGCCTATGGTACATCTAAGCGCAAACCATGCACCTATCTTGCACCGACACTAACCTGCTTCTCTAAGCGGAAAGTGAGATTCCACATGACCCACGTCACCTAGGAGTTCCATCGGGTGCATCCAAAAGCGATTGCCGAGCACATGGTATTTTCGGCGCATAAACCGTGCACCTATCTTGCGTCAAGATTAGCACTTTGTCTCCAAATGGGCGAAAGCGAGCTTCCACAGAGCCTCGTCACCTAGTGGTACCATTGGGTGTGTCCAAAAGCGATTTGTAAGCCTATGGTACATCTAAGCGCCAAACCATGCACCTATCTTGCACCGACACTAATCTTGTCTCTAAGCGGAGAAGTGAGATTTCCATGACCCGTCACCTAGGAGTTCCATCGGGTGCATCCAAAAGCGATTGCCGAGCTAATGGTATTTTGGGCGCAAACCGTGCACCTATCTTGCGTCAAGATTAGCACTATGTCTCCAAATGGGCGAAGCGAGCTTCCACTTGAGCCTCGTCACCTAGTGGTACCATTGGGTGTGTCCAAAATGATTTGTAAGCCTATGGTACATCTAAGCGCAAACCATGCACCTATCTTGCACCGACACTAATCTTGTCTCTAAAGCGGAAGAAGTGAGATTCCACATGACCCACGTCACCTAGGAGTTCCATCGGGTGCATCCAAAATGATTGCCGAGCTACATGGTATTTTTGGCGCAAACCCGTGCACCTATCTTGCGTCAAGATTAGCACTTTGTCTCCAAATGGGCGAAAGCGAGCTTCCACAGAGCCTCGTCACCTAGTGGTACCATTGGGTGTGTCCAAAAGCGATTTGTAAGCCTATGGTACATCTAAGCGCGCAAACCATGCACCTATCTTGCACCGACACTAACTGCTGTCTCTAAGCGGAGAAGTGAGATTCCACATGACCCGTCACCTAGGAGTTCCATCGGGTGCATCCAAAAGCGATTTCTAAGCTAATGGTATTTTTGGCGCAAACCGTGCACCTATCTTGCGTCAAGATTAGCACTTGTCTCCAAAAGGGCGGCGAAGCGAGCTTCCACTTGAGCCTCGTCACCTAGTGGTACCATTGGGTGTCCAAAAGCGATTTGTAAGCCTATGGTACATCTAAGCGCAAACCATGCACCTATCTTGCACCGACACTAACCCTGTCTCTAAGCGGAAAGTGAGATTCCACATGACCCACGTCACCTAGGAGTTCCATCGGGTGCATCCAAAAGCGATTGCCGAGCACATGGTATTTTCGGCGCAAACCGTGCACCTATCTTGCGTCAAGATTAGCACTTGTCTCCAAATGGCGAAACGAGCTTCCACACTGAGCCTCGTCACCTAGTGGTACCATGGGTGTGTCCAAAAGCGATTTGTAAGCCTATGGTACATCTAAGCGCAAACCATGCACCTATCTTGCACCGACACTAATGCTGTCTCTAAGCGGAAGAAGTGAGATTCCACATGACCCACGTCACCTAGGAGTTCCATCGGGTGCATCCAAAAGCGATTGCCGAGCACATGGTATTTTTGGCGCAAACCCGTGCACCTATCTTGCGTCAAGATTAGCACTGTCTCCAAATGGGCGAAAGCGAGCTTCCACACAGGCCTCGTCACCTAGTGGTACCATTGGGTGTGTCCAAAAGCGATTTGTAAGCCTATGGTACATCTAAGCGCCAAACCATGCACCTATCTTGCACCGACACTAATCTTTGTCTCTAAGCGGAGAAGTGAGATTCCACATGACCCACGTCACCTAGGAGTTCCATCGGGTGCATCCAAAAGCGATTGCCGAGCACATGGTATTTTTGGCGCCAAACCGTGCACCTATCTTGCGTCAAGTCAAGATTCAAGATTAGCACTTGTCTCCAAAAGGGGCGAGCGAGCTTCCACTTGAGCCTCGTCACCTAGTGGTACCATTGGGTGTGTCCAAAAGCGATTTGTAAGCCTATGGTACATCTAAGCGCCAAACCATGCACCTATCTTGCACCGACACTAACTACTTGTCTCTCTAAGCGGAGAAAGTGAGATTCCACATGACCCACGTCACCTAGGGTTCCATCGGGGTGCATCCAAAAGCGATTGCTAAGCTAATGGTATTTTGGCGCCAAACCGTGCACCTATCTTGCGTCAAGATTAGCACTATCTCCAAAAAGGCGAAAGCGAGCTTCCACTGAGCCTCGTCACCTAGTGGTACCATTGGGTGTGTCCAAAAGCGATTTGTAAGCCTATGGTACATCTAAGCGCAAACCATGCACCTATCTTGCACCGACACTAACCTGTCTCTCTAAGCGGAAAGAAGTGAGATTCCCACATGACCCGTCACCTAGGAGTTCCATCGGGTGCATCCAAAAGCGATTGCCGAGAGCACATGGTATTTTTTTCGGCGCCAAACCGTGCACCTATCTTGCGTCAAGATTAGCACTTTGTCTCCAAATGGGCGAAGAAACGAGCTTCCACTGAGCCTCGTCACCTAGTGGTACCATTGGGTGTGTCCAAAAACGATTTGTAAGCCTATGGTACATCTAAGCGCCAAACCATGCACCTATCTTGCACCGACACTAATCTTGTCTCTAAGCGGAAAAGTGAGATTCCACATGACCCACGTCACCTAGGAGTTCCATCGGGTGCATCCAAAAGCGATTGCCGAGCACATGTGGTATTTTCGGCGCAAACCGTGCACCTATCTTGCGTCAAGATTAGCACTTGTCTCCAAATGGGCGAAGCGAGCTTCCACACAGAGCCTCGTCACCTAGTGGTACCATTGGGTGTGTCCAAAATGATTTGTAAGCCTATGGTACATCTAAGCGCAAACCATGCACCTATCTTGCACCGACACTAACCTTTGTCTCTCTAAGCGAAAGTGAGATTCCACATGACCCACGTCACCTAGGGTTTCCATCGGGTGCATCCAAAGCGATTGCCGAGCACAATGGTATTTTTTGCGCGCAAAACCGTGCACCTATCTTGCGTCAAGATTAGCACTTGTCTCCAAAAGGGGAAACGAGCTTCCACACGAGCCTCGTCACCTAGTGGTACCATTGGGTGTGTCCAAAAGCGATTTGTAAGCCTATGGTACATCTAAGCGCAAACCATGCACCTATCTTGCACCGACACTAACCACTTGTCTCTAAGCGGAGAAAGTGAGATTCCACATGACCCACGTCACCTAGGAGTTCCATCGGGTGCATCCAAAAGCGATTTCTAAGCTAATGGTATTTTTGGCGCAAACCGTGCACCTATCTTGCGTCAAGATTAGCACTATATCTCCAAAAGGGCGAAGCGATCTTCCACTTGAGCCTCGTCACCTAGTGGTACCATTGGGTGTGTCCAAAAGCGATTTGTAAGCCTATGGTACATCTACATCTAAGCGCAAACCATGCACCTATCTTGCACCGACACTAACCACTGTCTCTAAGCGGAAAGAAGTGAGATTCCACATGACCCACGTCACCTAGGAGTTCCATCGGGTGCATCCAAAATGATTGCCGAGCACATGGTATTTTCGGCGCCAACCGTGCACCTATCTTGCGTCAAGATTAGCACTATCTCCAAATGGGCGAAAAGCGAGCTTCCACTGAGCCTCGTCACCTAGTGGTACCATTGGGTGTGTCCAAAAGCGATTTGTAAGCCTATGGTACATCTAAGCGCAAACCATGCACCTATCTTGCACCGACACTAATCTGTCTGTCTCTAAGCGGAGAAGTGAGATTCCACATGACCCACGTCACCTAGGAGTTCCATCGGGTGCATCCAAAAGCGATTGCCGAGCTAATGGTATTTTTGGCGCAAACCGTGCACCTATCTTGCGTCAAGATTAGCACTATCTCCAAAAAGGCGAAAAGCGAGCTTCCACTGAGCCTCGTCACCTTAGTGGTACCATTGGGTGTGTCCAAAAGCGATTTGTAAGCCTATGGTACATCTAAGCGCAAACCATGCACCTATCTTGCACCGACACTAACCTGTCTCTAAGCGGAAAAGTGAGATTCCACATGACCCACGTCACCTAGGAGTTCCATCGGGTGCATCCAAAATGATTGCCGAGCACATGGTATTTTTTGGCGCCAAACCGTGCACCTATCTTGCGTCAAGATTAGCACTTTATGTCTCCAAAGCGGGCGAAAGCGAGCTTCCACTTCGAGCCTCGTCACCTAGTGGTACCATTGGGTGTGTCCAAAAGCGATTTGTAAGCCTATGGTACATCTAAGCGCAAACCATGCACCTATCTTGCACCGACACTAATCTGTGTCTCTAAGCGGAAAAGTGAGATTCCACATGACCCACGTCACCTAGGAGTTCCATCGGGTGCATCCAAAAGCGATTGCCGAGCACTGTGGTATTTTTGGGCGCAAAAACCGTGCACCTATCTTGCGTCAAGAGATTAGCACTGTCTCCAAAAGGGCGAAAAGCGAGCTTCCACTTGAGCCTCGTCACCTAGTGGTACCATTGGGTGTGTCCAAAATGATTTGTAAGCCTATGGTACATCTAAGCGCAAACCATGCACCTATCTTGCACCGACTAACTAACTGTCTCTAAGCGGAGAGAGTGAGATTCCACATGACCCGTCACCTAGGAGTTCCATCGGGTGCATCCAAAATGATTGCCGAGCACATGGTATTTTCGGCGCAAACCGTGCACCTATCTTGCGTCAAGATTAGCACTGTCTCTCCAAATGGGCGAAAAGCGAGCTTCCACCTGAGCCTCGTCACCTAGTGGTACCATTGGGTGTGTCCAAAATGATTTGTAAGCCTATGGTACATCTAAGCGCAAACCATGCACCTATCTTGCACCGACACTAATCTTTGTCTCTAAGCGGAAAAGTGAGATTCCACATGACCCACGTCACCTAGGAGTTCCATCGGGTGCATCCAAAGCGATTGCCGAGCACTGTGGTATTTTTCGGCGCAAACCGTGCACCTATCTTGCGTCAAGATTAGCACTGTCTCTCCAAAGCGGGCGAAAGCGAGCTTCCACGAGCCCTCGTCACCTAGTGGTACCATTGGGTGTGTCCAAAAGCGATTTGTAAGCCTATGGTACATCTAAGCGCAAACCATGCACCTATCTTGCACCGACACTAACCTTTGTCTCTCTAAGCGGAAAGAAGTGAGATTCCACATGACCCACGTCACCTAGGAGTTCCATCGGGTGCATCCAAAAGCGATTTCTAAGCTAATGGTATTTTTGGCGCAAACCGTGCACCTATCTTGCGTCAAGATTAGCACTATATGTCTCCAAAAGGGCGAAAGCGATCTTCCACTTGAGCCTCGTCACCTAGTGGTACCATTGGGTGTGTCCAAAAGCGATTTATGAAGCCTATGGTACATCTAAGCGCAAACCATGCACCTATCTTGCACCGACACTAACCTTGTCTCCTAGCGGAAAAGTGAGATTCCACATGACCCACGTCACCTAGGAGTTCCATCGGGTGCATCCAAAATGATTGCTAAGCACTGTGGTGCGTTTTCGGCGCCAAACCGTGCACCTATCTTGCGTCAAGATTAGCACTTGTCTCCAAATGGCGAAAGCGAGCTTCCACTAAGCCTCGTCACCTAGTGGTACCATTGGGTGTGTCCAAAAGCGATTTGTAAGCCTATGGTACATCTAAGCGCAAACCATGCACCTATCTTGCACCGACACTAATGCTTTGTCTCTAAGCGGAAAAGTGAGATTCCACATGACCCACGTCACCTAGGAGTTCCATCGGGTGCATCCAAAAGCGATTGCCGAGCCTGTGGTACGTTTCGGCGCAAACCGTGCACCTATCTTGCGTCAAGATTAGCACTTGTCTCCAAATGGGCGAAAGCGAGCTTCCACAGAGCCTCGTCACCTAGTGGTACCATTGGGTGTGTCCAAAAGCGATTTGTAAGCCTATGGTACATCTAAGCGCAAACCATGCACCTATCTTGCACCGACACTAATCTTGTCTCTAAGCGGAGAAGTGAGATTCCACATGACCCGTCACCTAGGAGTTCCATCGGGTGCATCCAAAATGATTGCCGAGCACATGGTATTTTTTTCGCGCCAAACCGTGCACCTATCTTGCGTCAAGATTAGCACTGTCTCCAAAAAGGCGAAGCGAGCTTCCACAGCCTCCTCGTCACCTAGTGGTACCATTGGGTGTGTCCAAAAGCGATTTGTAAGCCTATGGTACATCTAAGCGCAAACCATGCACCTATCTTGCACCGACACTAACCTGCTGTCTCTAAGCGGAGAAGTGAGATTCCACATGACCCACGTCACCTAGGAGTTCCATCGGGTGCATCCAAAAGCGATTTCTAAGCTAATGGTATTTTTGGCAAAAACCGTGCACCTATCTTGCGTCAAGATTAGCACTATCTCTCCAAAAGGCGAAAAAGCGAGCTTCCACTTGAGCCTCGTCACCTAGTGGTACCATTGGGTGTGTCCAAAAGCGCGATTTGTAAGCCTATGGTACATCTAAGCGCAAACCATGCACCTATCTTGCACCGACACTAACCTTGTCTCTAAGCGGAAAGAAGTGAGATTCCACATGACCCGTCACCTAGGAGTTCCATCGGGTGCATCCAAAAGCGATTGCCGAGCACTGTGGTATTTTTGGGCGCCAAACCGTGCACCTATCTTGCGTCAAGATTAGCACTTATCTCCAAAAAGGCGAAGCGAGCTTCCACTTGAGCCTCGTCACCTAGTGGTACCATTGGGTGTGTCCAAAATGATTTGTAAGCCTATGGTACATCTAAGCGCAAACCATGCACCTATCTTGCACCGACACTAATCTTTGTCTCTAAGCGGAGAGAGTGAGATTCCACATGACCCACGTCACCTAGGAGTTCCATCGGGTGCATCCAAAAGCGATTGCCGAGCAGCTAATGGTATTTTTGGCGCAAACCGTGCACCTATCTTGCGTCAAGATTAGCACTTTATCTCTCCAAAATGGGCGAAAACGAGCTTCCACACGAGCCTCGTCACCTAGTGGTACCATTGGGTGTGTCCAAAAGCGATTTGTAAGCCTATGGTACATCTAAGCGCAAACCATGCACCTATCTTGCACCGACACTAATCTTGTGTCTCTAAGCGGAAAGTGAGATTCCACATGACCCACGTCACCTAGGAGTTCCATCGGGTGCATCCAAAATGATTGCCGAGCACATGGTATTATTTTGGCGCAAACCGTGCACCTATCTTGCGTCAAGATTAGCACTTGTCTCCAAATGGGGGCGAAAGCGAGCTTCCACAGAGCCTCGTCACCTAGTGGTACCATTGGGTGTGTCAAAAGCGATTTGTTTGTAAGCCTATGGTACATCTAAGCGCAAACCATGCACCTATCTTGCACCGACACTAACCTTGTCTCTAAGCGGAGAAGTGAGATTCCACATGACCCACGTCACCTAGGAGTTCCATCGGGTGCATCCAAAAGCGATTTCTAAGCTAATGGTATTTTTGGCGCAAACCGTGCACCTATCTTGCGTCAAGATTAGCACTATATCTCCAAAAGGCGAAGCGATCTTCCACTTGAGCCTCGTCACCTAGTGGTACCATTGGGTGTGTCCAAAAGCGATTTGTAAGCCTATGGTACATCTAAGCGCAAACCATGCACCTATCTTGCACCGACACTAACCTTGTCTCTCTAAGCGGAAAAGTGAGATTCCACATGACCCACGTCACCTAGGAGTTCCATCGGGTGCATCCAAAAGCGATTGCCGAGCACATGTGGTATTTTTGGCGCAAACCGTGCACCTATCTTGCGTCAAGATTAGCACTGCTTCTCCAAATGGGCGAAAGCGAGCTTCCACTTGAGCCTCGTCACCTAGTGGTACCATTGGGTGTGTCCAAAAGCGATTTGTAAGCCTATGGTACATCTAAGCGCAAACCATGCACCTATCTTGCACCGACACTAATAATTTGCTCTCTAAGCGCGGAGAAGTGAGATTCCACATGACCACATGACCCACGTCACCTAGGAGTTCCATCGGGCATCCAAAGCGATTGCCGAGCACTGTGGTATTTTCGGCGCAAACCGTGCACCTATCTTGCGTCAAGATTAGCACTTGTCTCCAAATGGGCGAAGCGAGAGCTTCCACGAGCCTCGTCACCTAGTGGTACCATTGGGTGTGTCCAAAAAAGCGATTTGTAAGCCTATGGTACATCTAAGCGCAAACCATGCACCTATCTTGCACCGACACTAATCTTGTCTCTCTAAGCGGAGAAGTGAGATTCCACATGACCCACGTCACCTAGGAGTTCCATCGGGTGCATCCAAAATGATTGCCGAGCACATGTGGTATTTTTGGGCGCAAACCGTGCACCTATCTTCTTGTCAAGATTAGCACTTGTCTCCAAAATGGGCGAAAGCGAGCTTCCACTTGAGCCTCGTCACCTAGTGGTACCATTGGGTGTGTCCAAAGCGATTTGTAAGCCTATGGTACATCTAGCGCAAACCATGCACCTATCTTGCACCGACACTAACCTTGTCTCTCTAAGGAAAAAGTGAGATTCCACATGACCCACGTCACCTAGGAGTTCCATCGGGTGCATCCAAAAGCGATTTCTAAGCTAATGGTATTTTTGGCGCCAAACCGTGCACCTATCTTGCGTCAAGATTAGCACTATATCTCCAAAAAGGGCGAAAGCGATCTTCCACTTGAGCCTCGTCACCTAGTGGTACCATTGGTGTGTGTCAAAAGCGATTTATAAGCCTATGGTACATCTAAGCGCAAACCCATGCACCTATCTTGCACCGACACTAACCACTGCCTCTCTAAGCGGAAAGTGAGATTCCACATGACCCACGTCACCTAGGAGTTCCATCGGGTGCATCCAAAATGATTGCCGAGCACTGTGGTATTTTCGGCGCAAACCGTGCACCTATCTTGCGTCAAGATTAGCTTTGTCTCCAAAAAGGGCGAAAGCGAGCTTCCACGAGCCCTCGTCACCTAGTGGTACCATTGGGTGTGTCCAAAAGCGATTTGTAAGCCTATGGTACATCTAAGCGCAAACCATGCACCTATCTTGCACCGACACTAATGCTGTCTCTCTAAGCGGAGAAGTGAGATTCCACATGACCCGTCACCTAGGAGTTCCATCGGGTGCATCCAAAGCGATTGCCGAGCCTGTGGTATTTTTGGCGCAAACCGTGCACCTATCTTGCGTCAAGATTAGCTTTGTCTCCAAATGGGCGAAAAGCGAGCTTCCACACAGAGCCTCGTCACCTAGTGGTACCATTGGGTGTGTCCAAAATGATTTGTAAGCCTATGGTACATCTAAGCGCCTATGGTAACCATGCACCTATCTTGCACCGACACTAATCTTGTCTCTCTAAGCGGAGAAGTGAGATTCCACATTCCACATGACCCACGTCACCTAGGGTTCCATCGGGTGCATCCAAAGCGATTGCCGAGCACATGGTATTTTTTGGCGCAAAACCGTGCACCTATCTTGCGTCAAGATTAGCACTTTCTCTCCAAGCGGGCGAAAGCGAGCTTCCACACGAGCCTCGTCACCTAGTGGTACCATTGGGTGTGTCCAAAAGCGATTTGTAAGCCTATGGTACATCTAAGCGCAAACCATGCACCTATCTTGCACCGACACTAACCTGTCTCTAAAAAGCGGAGAAGTGAGATTCCACATGACCCACGTCACCTAGGAGTTCCATCGGGTGCATCCAAAAGCGATTGCTAAGCTAATGGTGGTTTTTTGGCGCAAACCGTGCACCTATCTTGCGTCAAGATTAGCACTATCTCCAAAAAGGCGAAACGAGCTTCCACTTGAGCCTCGTCACCTAGTGGTACCATTGGGTGTGTCCAAAAGCGATTTGTAAGCCTATGGTACATCTAAGCGCAAACCATGCACCTATCTTGCACCGACACTAACCTTGTCTCTAAGCGGAAAGTGAGATTCCACATGACCCACGTCACCTAGGAGTTCCTCGGGTGCATCCAAAATGATTGCCGAGCACAATGTGGTATTTTTCGGCGCCAACCGTGTGCACCTATCTTGCGTCAAGATTAGCACTTGTCTCCAAATGGGCGAAAGCGCGAGCTTCCACTGAGCCTCGTCACCTAGTGGTACCATTGGGTGTGTCCAAAAGCGATTTGTAAGCCTATGGTACATCTAAGCAAAACCATGCACCTATCTTGCACCGACACTAATCTTGTCTCTAAGCGGAGAAAGTGAGATTCCACATGACCCACGTCACCTAGGAGTTCCATCGGGTGCATCCAAAAGCGATTGCCGAGCTAATGGTATTTTTTGGCGCAAACCGTGCACACCTATCTTGCGTCAAGATTAGCACTTTGTCTCCAAATGGGCGAAAGAGCTTCCACGAGAGCCTCGTCACCTAGTGGTACCATTGGGTGTGTCCAAAATGATTTGTAAGCCTATGGTACATCTAAGCGCAAACCAAACCATGCACCTATCTTGCACCGACACTAATACTCTCTCTAAGCAGGAAGTGAGATTCTCTCTCTAGCGGAAAAGTGAGATTCCACATGACCCACGTCACCTAGGAGTTCCATCGGGTGCATCCAAAAGCGATTGCCGAGCACAATGGTATTTTTGGCGCGCAAACCGTGCACCTATCTTGCGTCAAGATTAGCACTGTCTCTCCAAATGGGCGAAAGCGAGCTTCCACACGAGCCTCGTCACCTAGTGGTACCATTGGGTGTGTCCAAAAGCGATTTGTAAGCCTATGGTACATCTAAGCGCAAACCATGCACCTATCTTGCACCGACACTAACCTTGTCTCTCTAAGCGGAGAAGTGTGAGATTCCACATGACCCACGTCACCTAGGAGTTCCATCGGGTGCATCCAAAAGCGATTTCTAAGCTAGCACGTGGTATTTTGGCGCAAACCGTGCACCTATCTTGCGTCAAGATTAGCACTATCTCCAAAAGGGCGAAAGCGAGCTTCCACTTGAGCCTCGTCACCTAGTGGTACCATTGGGTGTGTCCAAAGCGATTTATAAGCCTATGGTACATCTAAGCGCAAACCATGCACCTATCTTGCACCGACACTAACCTTGTCTCTAAGCGGAAAGAAGTGAGATTCCACATGACCCGTCACCTAGGAGTTCCATCGGGTGCATCCAAAAGCGATTGCCGAGCACATGTGGTATTTTTGGCGCAAACCGTGCACCTATCTTTGCGTCAAGATTAGCACTTGTCTCCAAAGCGGGCGAAAACGAGCTTCCACTTGAGCCCTCGTCACCTAGTGGTACCATTGGGTGTGTCCAAAAGCGATTTGTAAGCCTATGGTACATCTAAGCGCAAACCATGCACCTATCTTGCACCGACACTAATGCTGTCTCTCTAAGCGGAGAGAGTGAGATTCCACATGACCCACGTCACCTAGGAGTTCCATCGGGTGCATCCAAAAGCGATTGCCGAGCACTGTGGTATTTTTGCGCGCAAACCGTGCACCTATCTTGCGTCAAGATTAGCACTTTGTCTCCAAAAAGGCGGCGAAGCGAGCTTCCACCAGCCTCGTCACCTAGTGGTACCATTGGGTGTGTCCAAAATTTGTTTGTAAGCCTATGGTACATCTAAGCGCAAACCCATGCACCTATCTTGCACGACACTAATCTGTCTCTCTAAGCGGAGAAGTGAGATTCCACATGACCCACGTCACCTAGGAGTTCCATCGGGTGCATCCAAAAGCGATTGCCGAGCACAATGGTATTTTCGGCGCAAACCGTGCACCTATCTTGCGTCAAGATTATTAACTTGTCTCCAAATGGGCGAAAGCGAGCTTCCACACCCTCGTCACCTAGTGGTACCATTGGGTGTGTCCAAAAGCGATTTGTAAGCCTATGGTACATCTAAGCGCCAAACCATGCACCTATCTTGCACCGACACTAACACTGTCTCTAAGCGGAGAAGTGAGATTCCACATGACCCGTCGTCACCTAGGAGTTCCATCGGGTGCATCCAAAAGCGATTTCTAAGCTAATGGTATTTTTGGCGCAAACCGTGCACCTATCTTGCGTCAAGATTAGCACTATATGTCCAAAAGGCGAAAAGCGATCTTCCACTTGAGCCTCGTCACCTAGTGGTACCATTGGGTGTGTCATCAAAAGCGATTTATAAGCCTATGGTACATCTAAGCGCAAACCATGCACCTATCTTGCACCGACACTAACCACTGTCTCTAAGCGGAAGAAGAGAGATTCCACATGACCCACGTCACCTAGGTTCCATCGGGTGCATCCAAAAGCGATTGCCGAGCACTGTGGTATTTTGGCGCGCCGTGCACCTATCTTGCGTCAAGATTAGCACTTGTCTCCAAATGGGCGAAAGCGAGCTTCCACTGAGCCTCGTCACCTAGTGGTACCATTGGGTGTGTCCAAAAGCGATTTGTAAGCCTATGGTACATCTAAGCGCAAACCATGCACCTATCTTGCACCGACACTAATCTTTGTCTCTAAGCGGAGAAGTGAGATTCCACATGACCCCGTCACCTAGGAGTTCCATCGGGTGCATCCAAAAGCGATTGCCGAGCACTACATATTTTTTTTGGCGCAAACCGTGCACCTATCTTGCGTCAAGATTAGCACTTGTCTCCAAATGGGCGAAAGCGAGCTTCCACAGAGCCTCGTCACCTAGTGGTACCATTGGGTGTGTCCAAAAATGATTTGTAAGCCTATGGTACATCTAAGCGCAAACCATGCACCTATCTTGCACCGACACTAATGCTGTCTCTAAAGCGGAAAGAAGTGAGATTCCACATGACCCACGTCACCTAGGAGTTCCATCGGGTGCATCCAAAAGCGATTGCCGAGCACATGGTATTTTTGGGCGCAAACCGTGCACCTATCTTGCGTCAAGATTAGCTTTTCTCCAAATGGGGCGAAGCGAGCTTCCACAGAGCCTCGTCACCTAGTGGTACCATTGGGTGTGTCAAAAGCGATTTGTAAGCCTATGGTACATCTAAGCGCCAAACCATGCACCTATCTTGCACCGACACTAACACTGTCTCTAAGCGGAGAAAGTGAGATTCCACATGACCCACGTCACCTAGGAGTTCCATCGGGTGCATCCAAAAGCGATTTCTAAGCTAATGGTATTTTTGGCATAAACCGTGCACCTATCTTGCGTCAAGATTAGCACTATATGTCCCAAAAGGCGAAAGCGATCTTCCACTTGAGCCTCGTTACCTAGTGGTACCATCGGGTGCATCCAAAAGCGATTTATGAGCCTATGGTACGTCTAGCGCAAACCATGCACCTATCTTGCACCGACACTAACCACTGCCTCCAAGCGGAAAAGTGAGATTCCACATGACCCGTCACCTATGAGTTCCATCGGGTGCATCCAAAGCGATTGCCGAGCACATGTGATGCGTTCGGCGCCAAACCGTGCACCTATCTTGCGTCAAGATTAGCTTGTCTCCAAACCAAGCGGGCGGCGAAGCGAGCTTCCACTAGCCTCGTCACCTAGTGGTACCATTGGGTGTGTCCAAAAGCGATTTGTAAGCCTATGGTACATCTAAGCGCCAAACCATGCACCTATCTTGCACCGACACTAATCTGTCTCTCTAAGCGGAGAAGTGAGATTCCACATGACCCACGTCACCTAGGAGTTCCATCGGGTGCATCCAAAAGCGATTGCCGAGCACTGTGGTATTTTTGGCGCCAAACCGTGCACCTATCTTGCGTCAAGATTAGCACTTTCTCCAAAAGGGCGAAGCGAGCTTCCACGAGCCTCGTCACCTAGTGGTACCATTGGGTGTGTCCAAAAGCGATTTGTAAGCCTATGGTACATCTAAGCGCAAACCATGCACCTATCTTGCACCGACACTAATGCTGTCTCTAAGCGGAAGAAGTGAGATTCCACATGACCCACGTCACCTAGGAGTTCCATCGGGTGCATCCAAAAGCGATTGCCGAGCACTGTGGTATTTTGGCGCAAAACGTGCACCTATCTTGCGTCAAGATTAGCACTTTGTCTCCAAATGCGGGCGAAAGCGAGCTTCCACACAGAGCCTCGTCACCTAGTGGTACCATTGGGTGTGTCCAAAAGCGATTTGTAAGCCTATGGTACATCTAAGCGCCAAACCATGCACCTATCTTGCACCGACACTAACCTTCTGTCTCTAAGCGGAGAGAAGTGAGATTCCACATGACCCACGTCACCTAGGAGTTCCATCGGGTGCATCCAAAAGCGATTTCTAAGCTAATGGTATTTTTGGCGCAAACCGTGCACCTATCTTGCGTCAAGATTAGCACTATATCTCCAAAAAGGGCGAAAGCGATCTTCCACTTGAGCCTCGTTACCTAGTGGTACCATTGGGTGTGTCCAAAAGCGATTTGTAAGCCTATGGTACATCTAAGCGCAAACATGCACCCTATCTTGCACCGACACTAACCTGCTGTCTCTAAGCGGAAAAAGAGATTCCACATGACCCACGTCACCTATGAGTTCCATCGGGTGCATCCAAAAGCGATTGCCGAGCACTGTGGTGGTATTTTCGGCGCAAACCGTGCACCTATCTTGCGTCAAGATTAGCACTTGTCTCCAAAAAGCGGGCGAAAGCGAGCTTCCACTTGAGCCCTCGTCACCTAGTGGTACCATTGGGTGTGTCCAAAAGCGATTTGTAAGCCTATGGTACATCTAAGCGCCAAACCATGCACCTATCTTGCACCGACACTAATGCTGTCTCTAAGCGGAGAAGTGTGAGATTCCACATGACCCACGTCACCTAGGAGTTCCATCGGGTGCATCCAAAGCGATTGCCGAGCACATGTATATTTTTGGCGCAAACCGTGCACCTATCTTGCGTCAAGATTAGCACTCTCCAAATGGGCGAAAAGCGAGCTTCCACGAGCCTCGTCACCTAGTGGTACCATTGGGTGTGTCCAAAAAGCGATTGTAAGCCTATGGTACATCTAAGCGCAAACCATGCCACCTATCTTGCACCGACACTAATCTTTGTCTCTCTAAGCGGAAAAGTGAGATTCCACATGACCCACGTCACCTAGGAGTTCCATCGGGTGCATCCAAAAGCGATTGCTAGAGCACTGTGGTATTTTTGGCGCAAAACCGTGCACCTATCTTGCGTCAAGATTAGCTTGTCTCCAAAAAAGGGCGAAAGCGAGCTTCCACAGAGCCTCGTCACCTAGTGGTACCATTGGGTGTGTCCAAAAGCGATTTGTAAGCCTATGGTACATCTAAGCGCAAACCATGCACCTATCTTGCACCGACACTAACTTGTCTCTAAGCGGAAGAAGTGAGATTCCACATGACCCACGTCACCTAGGAGTTCCATCGGGTGCATCCAAAATGATTTCTAAGCTAATGGTATTTTGGCGCAAACCGTGCACCTATCTTGCGTCAAGATTAGCACTATATGTCCAAAAAGGCGAAGCGATCTTCCACTTGAGCCTCGTCACCTAGTGGTACCATTGGGTGTGTCCAAAAGCGATTTATAAGCCTATGGTACATCTAGCGCAAACCATGCACCTATCTTGCACCGACACTAACCACTGACTCCAAGCGGAAAGTGAGATCCAAGCGGAAAAGTGAGATTCCACATGACCCACGTCACCTAGGAGTTCCATCGGGTGCATCCAAAATGATTGCCGAGCACATGTATATTTTGGCGCAAAACCGTGCACCTATCTTGCGTCAAGATTAGCTTTGTCTCCAAAGCGGGCGAAAGCGAGCTTCCACTAGCCCTCGTCACCTAGTGGTACCATTGGGTGTGTCCAAAAAATGATTTGTAAGCCTATGGTACATCTAAGCGCCAAACCATGCACCTATCTTGCACCGACACTAATCTTTGTCTCTAAGCGGAGAGAAGTGAGATTCCACATGACCCACGTCACCTAGGAGTTCCATCGGGTGCATCCAAAGCGATTGCCGAGCACATGTGGTATTTTTGGCGCAAACCGTGCACCTATCTTGCGTCAAGATTAGCACTTTGTCTCCAAATGGGCGAAGCGAGCTTCCACAGAGCCTCGTCACCTAGTGGTACCATTGGGTGTGTCCAAAATGATTTGTAAGCCTATGGTACATCTAAGCGCAAACCATGCACCTATCTTGCACCGACACTAATGCTGTCTCTAAGCGCGAAAGTGAGATTCCACATGACCCACGTCACCTAGGAGTTCCATCGGGTGCATCCAAAAGCGATTGCCGAGCACTGTGTGGTATTTTTGGCGCCAAACCGTGCACCTATCTTGCGTCAAGATTAGCACTTTGTCTCCAAATGGGCGAAAACGAGCTTCCACACGAGCCTCGTCACCTAGTGGTACCATTGGGTGTGTCCAAAAGCGATTTGTAAGCCTATGGTACATCTAAGCGCAAACCATGCACCTATCTTGCACCGACACTAACACTGTCTCTAAGCGCGAGAAGTGAGATTCCACATGACCCGTCACCTAGGGTTCCATCGGGTGCATCCAAAAGCGATTTCTAAGCTAATGGTATTTTTGGGCGCAAACCGTGCACCTATCTTGCGTCAAGATTAGCACTATATGTCCAAAAGGCGAAAAAGATCTTCCACTTGAGCCTCGTTACCTAGTGGTACCATTGGGTGTGTCCAAAAAAATGATTTATGAGCCTATGGTACATCTAAGCGCAAACCATGCACCTATCTTGCACCGACACTAACCTGCCTCCTCTAGCGGAAAGAAGTGAGATTCCACATGACCCACGTCACCTAGGAGTTCCATCGGGTGCATCCAAAAGATTTGCGAGCACTGTGGTATTTTCGGCGCAAACCCGTGCACCTATCTTGCGTCAAGATTAGCACTTGTCTCCAAGCGGGCGAAAGCGAGCTTCCACTAGCCCTCGTCACCTAGTGGTACCATTTGGGTGTGTCCAAAAGCGATTTGTAAGCCTATGGTACATCTAAGCAAAACCATGCACCTATCTTGCACCGACACTAATCTTTGTCTCTAAGCGGAGAGAAGTGAGATTCCACATGACCCACGTCACCTAGGAGTTCCATCGGGTGCATCCAAAAGCGATTGCCGAGCACTGTGGTATTTTTTCGGCCAAACCGTGCACCTATCTTGCGTCAAGATTAGCACTTTCTCTCCAAATGGGCGAAAAGCGAGCTTCCACAGCCTCGTCACCTAGTGGTACCATTGGGTGTGTCCAAAATGCGATTTGTAAGCCTATGGTACATCTAAGCGCCAAACCATGCACCTATCTTGCACCGACACTAATCTGTCTCTCTAAGCGGAAGAAGTGAGATTCCACATGACCCACGTCACCTAGGGTTCCATCGGGTGCATCCAAAAGCGATTGCGAGCACATGGTATATTTTGGCGCAAACCGTGCACCTATCTTGCGTCAAGATTAGCACTTGTCTCCAAATGGGCGAAAAGCGAGCTTCCACACGAGCCTCGTCACCTAGTGGTACCATTGGGTGTGTCCAAAAGCGATTTGTAAGCCTATGGTACATCTAAGCGCAAACCATGCACCTATCTTGCACCGACACTAACCTGCTGTCTCTAAGCGGAGAAGTGAGATTCCACATGACCCACGTCACCTAGGAGTTCCATCGGGTGCATCCAAAAGCGATTTCTAAGCTAATGGTATGCGTTTGGCGCAAACCGTGCACCTATCTTGCGTCAAGATTAGCACTATATCTCCAAAAGGGCGAAAGCGATCTTCCACTTGAGCCTCGTCACCTAGTGGTACCATTGGGTGCATCCAAAATGATTTGTAGCCTATGGTACATCTAAGCGCAAACCATGCACCTATCTTGCACCGACACTAACCCTGCCTCTCCAGCGGAAAGTGAGATTCCACATGACCCACGTCACCTAGGAGTTCCATCGGGTGCATCCAAAATGATTGCCGAGCACACTGTGGTATTTTTCGCGCAAAACCGTGCACCTATCTTGCGTCAAGATTAGCACTTGTCTCCAAATGGGGCGAAAAGCGAGCTTCCACTAGCCTCGTCACCTAGTGGTACCATTGGGTGTGTCCAAAAGCGATTTGTAAGCCTATGGTACATCTAAGCGCCAAACCATGCACCTATCTTGCACCGACACTAATGCTGTCTCTAAGCGGAGAAGTGAGATTCCACATGACCCACGTCACCTAGGAGTTCCATCGGGTGCATCCAAAAGCGATTGCCGAGCACTGTGGTATTTTCGGCGCCAAACCGTGCACCTATCTTCACCTATCTTGCGTCAAGATTAGCACTTGTCTCTCCAAATGGGCGAAACGAGCTTCCACAGGCCTCGTCACCTAGTGGTACCATTGGGTGTGTCCAAAATGATTTGTAAGCCTATGGTACATCTAAGCGCCAAACCATGCACCTATCTTGCACCGACACTAATGCTGTCTCTAAGCGGAGAAGTGAGATTCCACATGACCCACGTCACCTAGGAGTTCCATCGGGTGCATCCAAAAGCGATTGCCGAGCACTGTGGTATTTTTCGCGCAAAACCGTGCACCTATCTTGCGTCAAGATTAGCACTTGTCTCCAAATGGGCGAAGCGAGCTTCCACTTGAGCCTCGTCACCTAGTGGTACCATTGGGTGTGTCCAAAAGCGATTTGTAAGCCTATGGTACATCTAAGCGCAAACCATGCACCTATCTTGCACCGACACTAACTTGTCTCTAAGCGGAGAAGTGAGATTCCACATGACCCACGTCACCTAGGAGTTCCATCGGGTGCATCCAAAAGCGATTTCTAAGCTAATGTATGCGTTTTCGGCGCAAACCGTGCACCTATCTTGCGTCAAGATTAGCACTATATCTCCAAAAAGCGAAAGCGATCTTCCACTTGAGCCTCGTCACCTAGTGGTACCATTGGGTGTGTCCAAAAGCGATTTGTAAGCCTATGGTACATCTAAGCGCAAACCATGCACCTATCTTGCACCGACACTAACCCTGCCTCTAAGCGGAAAAGTGAGATTCCACATGACCCACGTCACCTAGGGTTCCATCGGGTGCATCCAAAAGCGATTGCCGAGCACATGGTATTTTTTGGCGCCAAACCGTGCACCTATCTTGCGTCAAGATTAGCACTTTGTCTCCAAAGGGCGAAAAAGCGAGCTTCCACTAGCCTCGTCACCTAGTGGTACCATTGGGTGTGTCCAAAAGCGATTTGTAAGCCTATGGTACATCTAAGCGCCAACCATGCACCTATCTTGCACCGACACTAATCTGTGTCTCTAAGCGGAAAGAAGTGAGATTCCACATGACCCACGTCACCTAGGAGTTCCATCGGGTGCATCCAAAAGCGATTGCCGAGCACTGTGGTATTATTTTCGGCGCAAACCGTGCACCTATCTTGCGTCAAGATTAGCACTTTGTCTCCAAATGGGCGAAAAAGCGAGCTTCCACAGAGCCTCGTCACCTAGTGGTACCATTGGGTGTGTCCAAAAGCGATTTGTAAGCCTATGGTACATCTAAGCGCCAAACCATGCACCTATCTTGCACCGACACTAACTGTCTCTCTCTAGCGGAAAAGTGAGATTCCACATGACCCACGTCACCTAGGAGTTCCATCGGGTGCATCCAAAAGCGATTGCCGAGCTACATGTGTATTTTTTCGCGCAACCGTGCACCTATCTTGCGTCAAGATTAGCACTATGTCTCCAAAAGGCGAAAAGCGAGCTTCCACTGAGCCTCGTCACCTAGTGGTACCATTGGGTGTGTCCAAAAGCGATTTGTAAGCCTATGGTACATCTAAGCGCCAAACCATGCACCTATCTTGCACCGACACTAACACTTTGTCTCTAAGCGGAGAAGTGAGATTCCACATGACCCGTCACCTAGGAGTTCCATCGGGTGCATCCAAAAGCGATTTCTAAGCTAATGGTATTTTTTTGCGCAAACCGTGCACCTATCTTGCGTCAAGATTAGCACTATATGTCTCCCAAAAGGCGAAAGCGAGCTTCCACTTGAGCCTCGTCACCTAGTGGTACCATTGGGTGTGTCCAAAGCGATTTGTAAGCCTATGGTACATCTAAGCGCAAACCATGCACCTATCTTGCACCGACACTAACCTGCCTCTCTAAAGCGGAAAGAAGTGAGATTCCACATGACCCACGTCACCTAGGAGTTCCATCGGGTGCATCCAAAATGCGATTGCCGAGCACTGTGGTATTTTCGGCGCAAAACCGTGCACCTATCTTGCGTCAAGATTAGCACTTGTCTCCAAATGGGCGAAAGCGAGCTTCCACGAGCCTCGTCACCTAGTGGTACCATTGGGTGTGTCCAAAAGCGATTTGTAAGCCTATGGTACATCTAAGCGCAAACCATGCACCTATCTTGCACCGACACTAATCTTGTCTCTAAGCGGAGAAAGTGAGATTCCACATGACCCACGTCACCTAGGAGTTCCATCGGGTGCATCCAAAAGCGATTGCCGAGCTAATGGTATTTTGGCGCAAACCGTGCACCTATCTTGCGTCAAGATTAGCACTTTATCTCCAAAAGGCGAAAGCGAGCTTCCACTTGAGCCTCGTCACCTAGTGGTACCATTGGGTGTGTCCAAAAGCGATTTGTAAGCCTATGGTACATCTAAGCGCAAACCATGCACCTATCTTGCACCGACACTAACACTAACCCTGTCTCTAAGCGGAAAAGTGAGATTCCACATGACCCACGTCACCTAGGAGTTCCATCGGGTGCATCCAAAAGCGATTGCTAAGCTAATGGTATTTTTGCGCGCCAAACCGTGCACCTATCTTGCGTCAAGATTAGCACTATCTCCAAAGGGGCGAAAGCGATCTTCCACTTGAGCCTCGTCACCTAGTGGTACCATTGGGTGTGTCCAAAAGCGATTTATAAGCCTATGGTACATCTAAGCGCAAACCATGCACCTATCTTGCACCGACACTAACCCTGTCTCTAAGCGGAAAGAAGTGAGATTCCACATGACCCACGTCACCTAGGAGTTCCATCGGGTGCATCCAAAAGCGATTGCGAGCTATTGGTATTTTGGCGCAAACCGTGCACCTATCTTGCGTCAAGATTAGCACTTGTCTCCCAAAGCGGGCGAAGCGAGCTTCCACTGAGCCTCGTCACCTAGTGGTACCATTGGGTGTGTCCAAAAGCGATTTGTAAGCCTGATTTGTAAGCCTATGGTACATCTAAGCGCCAAACCATGCACCTATCTTGCACCGACACTAATGCTGTCTCTAAGCGGAGAAGTGAGATTCCACATGACCCACGTCACCTAGGAGTTCCATCGGGTGCATCCAAAAGCGATTGCCGAGCTACATGTGGTATTTTCGGCGCCAAACCGTGCACCTATCTTGCGTCAAGATTAGCACTGTCTCCAAATGGGCGAAAGCGAGCTTCCACTTGAGCCTCGTCACCTAGTGGTACCATTGGGTGTGTCCAAAATGATTTGTAAGCCTATGGTACATCTAAGCGCCAAACCATGCACCTATCTTGCACCGACACTAACCTTGTCTCTAAGCGGAGAAGTGAGATTCCACATGACCCACGTCACCTAGGAGTTCCATCGGGTGCATCCAAAAGCGATTTCTAAGCTAATGGTATTTTTGGCGCAAACCGTGCACCTATCTTGCGTCAAGATTAGCACTATATGTCCAAATGGGCGAACGAGCTTCCACTTGAGCCTCGTCACCTAGTGGTACCATTGGGTGTGTCCAAAAGCGATTTGTAAGCCTATGGTACATCTAAGCGCAAACCATGCACCTATCTTGCACCGACACTAACCCTGTCTCTAAGCGGAAAGTGAGTGAGATTCCACATGACCCACGTCACCTAGGAGTTCCATCGGGTGCATCCAAAGCGATTGCCGAGCTAATGGTGGTTTTTGGCGCAAAACGTGCACCTATCTTGCGTCAAGATTAGCACTATCTCCAAATGGGCGAAGCGAGCGAGCTTCCACTTGAGCCTCGTCACCTAGTGGTACCATTGGGTGTGTCCAAAAGCGATTTGTAAGCCTATGGTACATCTAAGCGCCAAACCATGCACCTATCTTGCACCGACACTAATCTTGTCTCTAAGCGGAAAGAAGTGAGATTCCACATGACCCACGTCACCTAGGAGTTCCATCGGGTGCATCCAAAAGCGATTGCCGAGCACATGGTATTTTTCGGCGCAAACCGTGCACCTATCTTGCGTCAAGATTAGCACTTTGTCTCCAAATGGGCGAAGCGAGCTTCCACGAGCCTCGTCACCTAGTGGTACCATTGGGTGTGTCCAAAAGCGATTTGTAAGCCTATGGTACATCTAAGCGCAAACCATGCACCTATCTTGCACCGACACTAATGCTGTCTCTAAGCGGAGAAGTGAGATTCCACATGACCCACGTCACCTAGGAGTTCCATCGGGTGCATCCAAAAGCGATTGCCGAGCTAATGGTGGTTTGGCGCAAAACCGTGCACCTATCTTGCGTCAAGATTAGCACTTTATCTCCAAATGGGCGAAGCGCTTCCACGAGAGCCTCGTCACCTAGTGGTACCATTGGGTGTGTCAAAAAAAGCGATTTGTAAGCCTATGGTACATCTAAGCGCCAAACCATGCACCTATCTTGCACCGACACTAACTAACCTCCTCTCTAAGCGGAAAAGTGAGATTCCACATGACCCACGTCACCTAGGGAGTTCCATCGGGTGCATCCAAAAGCGATTGCCGAGCACTAATGGTATTTTTGGCGCAAACCGTGCACCTATCTTGCGTCAAGATTAGCACTTGTCTCCAAAGGGCGAAAGCGAGCTTCCACTTGAGCCTCGTCACCTAGTGGTACCATTGGGTGTGTCCAAAATGCGATTTAAGCCTATGGTACATCTAAGCGCAAACCATGCACCTATCTTGCACCGACACTAACCCTGTCTCTAAGCGGAAAGTGAGATTCCACATGACCCACGTCACCTAGGAGTTCCATCGGGTGCATCCAAAAGCGATTTCCGAGCTAATGGTATTTTTGGCGCAAACCGTGCACCTATCTTGCGTCAAGATTAGCACTTGTCTCCAAAAAGGGCGAAAAGCGAGCTTCCACTTGAGCCTCGTCACCTAGTGGTACCATTGGGTGTGTCCAAAAGCGATTTGTAAGCCTATGGTACATCTAAGCGCCAAACCATGCACCTATCTTGCACCGACACTAATCTTTGTCTCTAAGCGGAAGAGTGAGATTCCACATGACCCGTCACCTAGGAGTTCCATCGGGTGCATCCAAAAGCGATTGCCGAGCTAATGGTATTTTTGGGCGCAAACCGTGCACCTATCTTGCGTCAAGATTAGCACTTTGTCTCCAAATGGGCGAAGCGAGCTTCCACAGAGCCTCGTCACCTAGTGGTACCATTGGGTGTGTCCAAAAGCGATTTGTAAGCCTATGGTACATCTAAGCGCAAACCATGCACCTATCTTGCACCGACACTAATGCTGTCTCTCTAGCGGAGAAAGTGAGATTCCACATGACCCACGTCACCTAGGAGTTCCATCGGGTGCATCCAAAAGCGATTGCCGAGCACTGTGGTATTTTTGGCGCCAAACCGTGCACCTATCTTGCGTCAAGATTAGCACTATGTCTCCAAAAGCGGCGAAACGAGCTTCCACGAGCCTCGTCACCTAGTGGTACCATTGGGTGTGTCCAAAAGCGATTTGTAAGCCTATGGTACATCTAAGCGCAAACCATGCACCTATCTTGCACCGACACTAACCTTTGTCTCTAAGCGGAAAAGTGAGATTCCACATGACCCGTCACCTAGGAGTTCCATCGGGTGCATCCAAAATGATTGCTAAGCACTGTGGTATTTTCGGCGCCAACCGTGCACCTATCTTGCGTCAAGATTAGCACTTATCTCCAAATGGGGCGAAACGAGCTTCCACTTGAGCCTCGTCACCTAGTGGTACCATTGGGTGTGTCCAAAAGCGATTTGTAAGCCTATGGTACATCTAAGCGCAAACCATGCACCTATCTTGCACCGACACTAATCTTTGTCTCTAAGCGGAGAAGTGAGATTCCACATGACCCACGTCACCTAGGGTTCCATCGGGTGCATCCAAAGCGATTGCCGAGCTGTGGTATTTTTGGCGCCAAACCGTGCACCTATCTTGCGTCAAGATTAGCACTATATCTCCAAATGGGCGAAAGCGAGCTTCCACTGAGGCCTCGCCTCGTCACCTAGTGGTACCATTGGGTGTGTCCAAAAGCGATTTGTAAGCCTATGGTACATCTAAGCGCCAAACCATGCACCTATCTTGCACCGACACTAATGCTGTCTCTAAGCGGAAAGTGAGATTCCACATGACCCACGTCACCTAGGAGTTCCATCGGGTGCATCCAAAAGCGATTGCCGAGCTAATGGTATTTTTGGCGCCAAACCGTGCACCTATCTTGCGTCAAGATTAGCACTATCTCTCCAAATGGGCGAAGCGAGCTTCCACTTGAGCCTCGTCACCTAGTGGTACCATTGGGTGTGTCCAAAATGATTTGTAAGCCTATGGTACATCTAAGCGCAAACCATGCACCTATCTTGCACCGACACTAACTAATGCTGTCTCTAAGCGGAGAAGTGAGATTCCACATGACCCACGTCACCTAGGAGTTCCATCGGGTGCATCCAAAAGCGATTGCCGAGCAGCTGTGGTATTTTTGGCGCAAACCCGTGCACCTATCTTGCGTCAAGATTAGCACTTGTCTCCAAAGCGGGCGAAAAGAGCTTCCACTAAGCCTCGTCACCTAGTGGTACCATTGGGTGTGTCCAAAAGCGATTTGTAAGCCTATGGTACATCTAAGCGCCAAACCATGCACCTATCTTGCACCGACACTAACCTTTGTCTCTAAGCGGAAAGTGAGATTCCA
The DNA here is from genome assembly GCA_904845875.1 of Miscanthus lutarioriparius. Classification (NCBI taxonomy): domain Eukaryota; kingdom Viridiplantae; phylum Streptophyta; class Magnoliopsida; order Poales; family Poaceae; genus Miscanthus; species Miscanthus lutarioriparius. Next base: position 5,747 of record CAJGYO010000893.1, on the reverse strand, counting down.
CATGACCCACGTCACCTAGGAGTTCCATCGGGTGCATCCAAAAGCGATTGCCGAGCACACTGGTATTTTTGGCGCAAACCGTGCACCTATCTTGCGTCAAGATTAGCACTTGTCTCCAAAAGGGGCGAAAAACGAGCTTCCACAGAGCCTCGTCACCTAGTGGTACCATTGGGTGTGTCCAAAAGCGATTTGTAAGCCTATGGTACATCTAAGCGCAAACCATGCACCTATCTTGCACCGACACTAATGCTGTCTCTAAGCGGAGAAGTGAGATTCCACATGACCCACGTCACCTAGGAGTTCCATCGGGTGCATCCAAAAGCGATTGCCGAGCACTAATGGTATTTTTTTCGCGCAAACCGTGCACCTATCTTGCGTCAAGATTAGCACTTTGTCTCCAAATGGGCGAAAGCGAGCTTCCACTGAGCCTCGTCACCTAGTGGTACCATTGGGTGTGTCCAAAAGCGATTTGTAAGCCTATGGTACATCTAAGCGCAAACCATGCACCTATCTTGCACCGACACTAACCTTGTCTCTAAGCGGAGAGAAGTGAGATTCCACATGACCCACGTCACCTAGGAGTTCCATCGGGTGCATCCAAAAGCGATTGCCGAGCTAATGGTATTTTTGGCGCAAACCGTGCACCTATCTTGCGTCAAGATTAGCACTATGTCTCCAAAAAGGGCGAAACGAGCTTCCACTTGAGCCTCGTCACCTAGTGGTACCATTGGGTGTGTCCAAAACGATTTGTAAGCCTATGGTACATCTAAGCGCAAACCATGCACCTATCTTGCACCGACACTAATCTTTGTCTCTAAGCGGAAAAGTGAGATTCCACATGACCCACGTCACCTAGGAGTTCCATCGGGTGCATCCAAAATGATTGCCGAGCACTGTGGTATTTTCGGCGCAAAACCGTGCACCTATCTTGCGTCAAGATTAGCACTTTGTCTCCAAATGGGCGAAGCGAGCTTCCACAGAGCCTCGTCACCTAGTGGTACCATTGGGTGTGTCCAAAAGCGATTTGTAAGCCTATGGTACATCTAAGCGCCAAACCATGCACCTATCTTGCACCGACACTAATGCTGTCTCTAAGCGGAGAGAAGTGAGATTCCACATGACCCACGTCACCTAGGAGTTCCATCGGGTGCATCCAAAATGCGATTTCCGAAGCTAATGGTATTTTCGGCGCCAAACCGTGCACCTATCTTGCGTCAAGATTAGCACTTGTCTCCAAAAAGGCGAAGCGAGCTTCCACTTGAGCCTCGTCACCTAGTGGTACCATTGGGTGTGTCCAAAAGCGATTTGTAAGCCTATGTACATCTAAGCGCCAAACCATGCACCTATCTTGCACCGACACTAACCTGTGTCTCTAAGCGGAGAAAGTGAGATTCCACATGACCCACGTCACCTAGGAGTTCCATCGGGTGCATCCAAAAGCGATTGCCGAGCTAATGGTATTTTGGCGCAAACCGTGCACCTATCTTGCGTCAAGATTAGCACTTTATCTCCAAAGCGGGCGAAACGAGCTTCCACCAGAGCCTCGTCACCTAGTGGTACCATTGGGTGTGTCCAAAAGCGATTTGTAAGCCTATGGTACATCTAAGCGCAAACCATGCACCTATCTTGCACCGACACTAATGCTTTGTCTCTAAGCGGAAAAGTGAGATTCCACATGACCCGTCACCTAGGAGTTCCATCGGGTGCATCCAAAATGATTGCCGAGCACATGGTATTTTTGGCGCAAACCGTGCACCTATCTTGCGTCAAGATTAGCACTATGTCTCCAAAAAAGGCGAAAGCGAGCTTCCACTGAGCCTCGTCACCTAGTGGTACCATTGGGTGTGTCCAAAATGATTTGTAAGCCTATGGTACATCTAAGCGCAAACCATGCACCTATCTTGCACCGACACTAATCTGTCTCTAAGCGGAGAAAGTGAGATTCCACATGACCCACGTCACCTAGGAGTTCCATCGGGTGCATCCAAAATGATTGCCGAGCACATGGTATTTTCGGCGCAAACCGTGCACCTATCTTGCGTCAAGATTAGCACTTTGTCTCCAAATGGGCGAAAAGCGAGCTTCCACACGAGCCTCGTCACCTAGTGGTACCATTGGGTGTGTCCAAAAGCGATTTGTAAGCCTATGGTACATCTAAGCGCCAAACCATGCACCTATCTTGCACCGACACTAACTGCTGTCTCTAAGCGGAGAAGAAGTGAGATTCCACATGACCCACGTCACCTAGGAGTTCCATCGGGTGCATCCAAAGCGATTTCTAAGCTAATGGTATTTTGGCGCAAACCGTGCACCTATCTTGCGTCAAGATTAGCACTATATGTCTCCAAATGGGCGAAAGCGATCTTCCACTTGAGCCTCGTCACCTAGTGGTACCATTGGGTGTGTCCAAAAGCGATTTGTATGAGCCTATGGTACATCTAAGCGCAAACCATGCACCTATCTTGCACCGACACTAACCTTGCCTCTAAAGCGGAAAGAAGTGAGATTCCACATGACCCACGTCACCTAGGAGTTCCATCGGGTGCATCCAAAATGATTGCCGAGCACATGGTATTTTTTGGCGCAAACCGTGCACCTATCTTGCGTCAAGATTAGCACTTGTCTCCAAATGGGCGAAAGCGAGCTTCCACTGAGCCTCGTCACCTAGTGGTACCATTGGGTGTGTCCAAAATGATTTGTAAGCCTATGGTACATCTAAGCGCAAACCATGCACCTATCTTGCACCGACACTAATGCTGTCTCTAAGCGGAGAAGTGAGATTCCACATGACCCACGTCACCTAGGAGTTCCATCGGGTGCATCCAAAAGCGATTGCGAGCTAATGGTATTTTTGGCGCAAACCGTGCACCTATCTTGCGTCAAGATTAGCACTTGTCTCCAAATGGGCGAAAGCGAGCTTCCACCAGGCCTCGTCACCTAGTGGTACCATTGGGTGTGTCCAAAGCGATTTGTAAGCCTATGGTACATCTAAGCGCAAACCATGCACCTATCTTGCACCGACACTAACCTTGTCTCTAAGCGGAAAGAAGTGAGATTCCACATGACCCACGTCACCTAGGAGTTCCATCGGGTGCATCCAAAAGCGATTGCCGAGCCTAATGGTATGCGTTTGGCGCCAACCCGTGCACCTATCTTGCGTCAAGATTAGCACTTATGTCTCCAAATGGGCGAAAGCGAGCTTCCACTTGAGCCTCGTCACCTAGTGGTACCATTGGGTGTGTCCAAAAGCGATTTGTAAGCCTATGGTACATCTAAGCGCAAACCATGCACCTATCTTGCACCGACACTAACCCTGTCTCTCTCTAAGCGAGAGAAGTGAGATTCCACATGACCCACGTCACCTAGGGTTCCATCGGGTGCATCCAAAAGCGATTGCTAGCACTAATGGTATTTTTGGCGCAAAAGCCGTGCACCTATCTTGCGTCAAGATTAGCACTTGTCTCCAAATGGGCGAAAACGAGCTTCCACTTGAGCCTCGTCACCTAGTGGTACCATTGGGTGTGTCCAAAAGCGATTTGTAAGCCTATGGTACATCTAAGCGCAAACCATGCACCTATCTTGCACCGACACTAATCTTGTCTCTAAGCGGAAAAGTGAGATTCCACATGACCCACGTCACCTAGGAGTTCCATCGGGTGCATCCAAAGCGATTGCCGAGCACTGTGGTATTTTCGGCGCCAAACCGTGCACCTATCTTGCGTCAAGATTAACCTTTGTCTCCAAATGGGCGAAAGCGAGCTTCCACGAGCCTCGTCACCTAGTGGTACCATTGGGTGTGTCCAAAAGCGATTTGTAAGCCTATGGTACATCTAAGCGGCAAACCATGCACCTATCTTGCACCGACACTAACTGCTGTCTCTAAGCGGAGAAGTGAGATTCCACATGACCCACGTCACCTAGGAGTTCCATCGGGTGCATCCAAAAGCGATTGCTAAGCTAATGGTATTTTTGGCGCAAACCGTGCACCTATCTTGCGTCAAGATTAGCACTTGTCTCCAAAAAGGCGAAAAGCGAGCTTCCACTTGAGCCTCGTCACCTAGTGGTACCATTGGGTGTGTCCAAAAGCGATTTGTAAGCCTATGGTACATCTAAGCGCCAAACCATGCACCTATCTTGCACCGACACTAACCACTGTCTCTAAGCGGAGAGAAGTGAGATTCCACATGACCCACGTCACCTAGGAGTTCCATCGGGTGCATCCAAAAGCGATTGCCGAGCCTGTGGTATTTTTGGCGCAAACCGTGCACCTATCTTGCGTCAAGATTAGCACTTGTCTCCAAATGGGCGAAGCGAGCTTCCACTGAAGCCTCGTCACCTAGTGGTACCATTGGGTGTGTCCAAAAGCGATTTGTAAGCCTATGGTACATCTAAGCGCAAACCATGCACCTATCTTGCACCGACACTAACACTGTCTCTAAGCGGAGAAGTGAGATTCCACATGACCCACGTCACCTAGGAGTTCCATCGGGTGCATCCAAAAGCGATTTCCCGAGCCTGTGGTATTTTGGCGCATAACCGTGCACCTATCTTGCGTCAAGATTAGCACTATGTCTCCAAAATGGCGAAAAACGAGCTTCCACTTGAGCCTCGTCACCTAGTGGTACCATTGGGTGTGTCCAAAATGATTTGTAAGCCTATGGTACATCTAAGCGCAAACCATGCACCTATCTTGCACCGACACTAACCTTGCCTCTCTAAGCGGAAAGTGAGATTCCACATGACCCACGTCACCTAGGAGTTCCATCGGGTGCATCCAAAAGCGATTGCCGAGCACTGTGGTATATTTTCGGCGCAAAACCGTGCACCTATCTTGCGTCAAGATTAGCACTTGTCTCCAAAGCGGGCGAAGCGAGCTTCTTCACAGAGCCTCGTCACCTAGTGGTACCATTGGGTGTGTCCAAAAGCGATTTGTAAGCCTATGGTACATCTAAGCGCCAAACCATGCACCTATCTTGCACCGACACTAATGCTGTCTCTAAGCGGAAAGAAGTGAGATTCCACATGACCCACGTCACCTAGGAGTTCCATCGGGTGCATCCAAAAGCGATTGCCGAGCACATGTGGTATTTTCGGCGCAAACCCGTGCACCTATCTTGCGTCAAGATTAGCACTGTCTCCCAAATGGGCGAAGCGAGCTTCCACTTGAGCCTCGTCACCTAGTGGTACCATTGGGTGTGTCCAAAATGATTTGTAAGCCTATGGTACATCTAAGCGCCAAACCATGCACCTATCTTGCACCGACACTAATGCTGTCTCTAAGCGGAGAAAGTGAGATTCCACATGACCCACGTCACCTAGGAGTTCCATCGGGTGCATCCAAAGCGATTGCCGAGCACATGGTATTTTGGGCGCCAAACCGTGCACCTATCTTGCGTCAAGATTAGCACTTTGTCTCCAAATGGGCGAAGCGAGCTTCCACGAGCCTCGTCACCTAGTGGTACCATTGGGTGTGTCCAAAAGCGATTTGTAAGCCTATGGTACATCTAAGCGCAAACCATGCACCTATCTTGCACGACACTAACACTGTCTCTAAAGCGGAGAAGTGAGATTCCACATGACCCACGTCACCTAGGGTACCATCGGGTGCGTCCAAAAAGCGATTTCTAAGCTAATGGTATGCGTTTGGCGCAAACCGTGCACCTATCTTGCGTCAAGATTAGCACTATATGTCCAAAAGGCGAAAGCGATCTTCCACTTGAGCCTCGTTACCTAGTGGTACCATCAGT
>CAJGYO010000892.1:0-124733 GCA_904845875.1 Miscanthus lutarioriparius | reverse complement strand
GTTAGTATAGTTAGTTAGTATAATGAGTATAGTTAGTAAAGTTAGTTAGTTTAGTTAGTACAGTTAGTGAGTCTAGTTAGTTATTGTATTTAGTATAATTAGTTATTGTAGTTAGTCTTGTATAGGTGTTAATATTAGATTAGTTAATATAGTTATAGTTAGTATAGGTATTAATATTACTATGGACAGTACGTATGACGATTTCGATGACTTGATGAAGTTTCTTGAAAGGCTTTTGTAGATGGATTGTTGTGTCAGAGTTTTTTATGAAGAAAGTGTTAGGAGAGAAGATGGTATGTTTGAGGATATGGAAGAAGAATTGGAATGGTTTGATGAACCTCTAGCTTCAACGACCTTTGTATCCGTTTGAATGCAAAGTTTGGCGGTGATTTCACACTGAAGGGGAGGTTTGATACTGGGAAGACTAGGGCACACTATGTCTTGATGCCCTTGCGCGACCCTGCTCATTGGTCCCACTACAATAGGGTGCTCCAAAGTTTCAATGTGCCCATGGTTGAGGTGGTGGTGGAGAATGGGTACATGATGCAGGGTGTCCAGGACGGGCCGTCCATTGACGGTGTTGGAGGCAATGAACAAGAATTGTGGGTCGAAGGGGAAGCAACTTAGGGTAACATGGATTTGGACGGTCAGTTGACGTAGGAGCAGTTTCATTCAACTCTAGTAGGCTGTATAAGCAATGACTTCGATGTAAACGAGTTCAAACGGGAAGAGGAGGAGCAGGAGGAGGAGGACAGGATTGGTGATGTAGTTAGCAGTGATTCAAATGATTCTGATGATGACCAAGGAGGTACAGATGCTATGCCAGCACCGGTTCATAATATGCCATTACCAGTACCAACTGAGGTACTTCATGCTATGCCGGCTCAGGATAGACTAGTCACAGATTTGCCAGAGGATGGTACCCCCTATAATTCATAGGGTAGAATTAGCGAAGCACAGCAGTATGTTCCACCATCACCTTACACAGCGACAGAGCTTATGCAACTGAGGTCGATGAATGTACCTTTCAGTGGCGTTCCGAACTATAGGGATGTCAGCATGACAGATATGGCAGTTTGTGACACCGGTTTGTAAATGTGTAGGAAATCATTGTTTGACCATGAGAATAAAATCCTTAGCAAGGGGATTATATTCAATACAATGTTAGAGATGAAGTTGTTCCTTCAGGACTATGTTGTGTATCACCATAGGTCGTACACCGTCACTCATTCGGACCAGGAGTTACGGTACCACGTGATATGCAAAAATGGTTGTATGTGGAGGTTAAATGCACAAAAGAGACAGAGTGATGGAAAGTGGAGGATAAGTAAAGTGGTACAACCCCATAGTTGCCTATCAAATAAGGGGAAGGAAAATCATCAGCAGCTCACTGCATGTTACCTTGCTCATCGTATATTGGGGCTCATTGATGACAATAACGATATTTCGGTGTCTTCGTTACAATAGTCCATATCTGAATTCGTTAATTATGATGTGAAGTACGAAAAGGCTTGGCGTGCTAAACAAATTACCTTGGCGATTCGTTAGGGTAGCTAGGAGGAAGCGTACAACAGGGTACCCCGAATATTATGTGCAATGCATTACTACAACCCTAGCTTAAAATGGTTTGTAGACACCGGAGGGATGTATTTCAAGGACCCGTTGAGGCATGTCCTGCATCGTGTGTTCTGGTCGTCCGCGTAGACGCAACATGCATTCTAGTTTTGTCGGCCAGTCTTACTTACTGATGGCACTTTCCTGACCGAAAAGTATAGGGACACCTTCATGATGGCTGCTGCTGTTGATCCGGAGGACCAGATAGTACCCATGGCTTTTGCTTTGGCAGAGGGAGAGAACAATGAATCGTGGTCATGGTTCACACGACTTCTACGTGTACAAGTGCTTGGCCCATCTCGCACTATATGTTTGATCTCAGACCGTCACGCAGGGATTCTTAATGTTGTAGATGAATATATCAATGGGTTCCCACCTCTTGTGCACAGATGGTGCATGCAACACTTTGCCGCTAATTTCTAACGACGTCAGAGAAAGAAGGAGGTTTGAAACAAGGTAAAGGCTCTATGTTGTGTACGTATAGAGCACCGATTAAAGGAGACAAAGAGAGAACTAGACAAGATGGTCAACGAAGCCAGCAAGGCCTGGTTAGAGGCTTAGATGGAATAGAAGGCTAAGTGAGCGTTAGCATATGATGAGGGCGGTTTTAGGTATGGCATCATGACCACCAACTTGTCAGAGTCTTTTAACCGTATATTCAAATGAGTTCAATCGTTGACTGTGTCTAAAATTATTGAGTTCTCGTTTCACAAGTGCAACGCATATTTTGTCAAGAGATGGGAACTTGCCCAGAGGAATATAGCTGAGCATGGGCGATTTGGAAAAGGCCAGAACAGAATATTTGAAGGAGGCCAAGGAATTGGCCAAGCAAGCATATCGCCGAGCCTTATGGACCTCGCCGGCATGTCTTTAGTGTACAGGGGAAGGGTGGCACAAGCTTGGGCGGCGAATGTTACGGTGGACAGAACTATCGAGTTGATCTTCACAAAGTAGAGTGCAGTTGCAACGTCCCTCAGATCATGCGTGCCCCTTGCTCTCACATGATCACGGCATGTAGGGTCCGTGGATATGACTTCGAGGGTCTGCCATATATGTCACCCTTGTACCTCCGTTCTAACACCCTTAGTATTTGGGAGAGGAGCTTCAAGCCGTACCTTGACCCGACACAGTGGCCACCTTATCATGGTTATGACTACGTGCTGAATTCGGACCTAATGAATGTAGGGAAGGGTAGGAGGAGGAAGAAGCGACTCAATGATGAGTACAGGCCCGATCTTCCGAGAGGTAGCCGGTAAGTTCGATTTGTGGAGATCTCGACATTGGCGATCCGGCTTCAAATCAGACGCGATTCGAACCCTGCAACCGTTACACCACTGCTCCGTTGGTTATCAACCAAGCACAACTTGATTGACCTCGCCAAGAAGGCTTTTCCTGCAAGCGAATCGAAGAGCACAAGCAAGAAGGTAAAACATGTAATTTGATATTGCAAATATGAATGACGCGAATATCAATAGAGGGTTCTAGAACTCAGTTCCAAAGGACTAATCGACACAGTGGAGGAGATCAAGAACGGGGGCCCTGGATCACTGTAAAAGGATTTGTCACCACAGTTACAATGAACGATTCAGTTTCTCGATGGAAAACTAAACTCTAAACAAAACCCAATTGTGTAGCAGCGGCAACGGCTGTGTTTATAGTCTAAGACTCGACCTAGGGTTGGGGACGGCCAGGGGTTGGGCGTCCACAACTTGGGCTTAAGGCCCGACACGATACATGGCCAAGTTGGCCCAAATAGGTGACGCAGCACCTTGCCGTGGTCACACAGAATGATCCACGGACCTTCTGGAGCTGGGACCAGATCCAAAACGACGGCGTCGTCGTCCCCTTTCCAACGCATCCAAGAACGGCCCGTTTCGATGTCGTATGAGAAAGTTATGACCGAAACAGTGACGACGTGTCTGCTGAATCCAAGGGCGACGTGGCAGCTGAGTTGGGAACGAATTGCAACTTGGGGAAGACCATGGCGTCGGTGTGTCCAGCATGGCGATGTCCTCATCACTCAAGGGGGACATGGAGGCTATGAGAGGATACGATGAGGACATGTACGGAGGGGGAGACTTCAACGAGACCCATGGCAGGAATCTTTGCTCCATTTGCAAAGAACCTGGTCACAAGGCTAGCAGGCATAGAAGACGAGGGTGGTAGGTCCATACATAGAACTTGTTTTTTCCCTAGTAAAGTTGATTCATATGTTTGTTAATGTTGCTTTCAATATGTACATGTTCTTTCATATTTTTTCCATGTTGCTAAAAGTGTAGTTGAAATTTTGCAATGGTACTTAATGTATTATTCACAATGTTTGTTCTAACCCTTTGTTTGTCAATTTCAACCAGGATGGCCCATCCCACGCAGCATCTGATGTACCCCCTTCCTGAGGTGGAGTACGACGACGAGCACCGAGCTCACGTGTTGACCGACACCGACATAGAGGTGTCCTTGCCTCCGTTGAGGCCACACACGCACACATAGGGCGCACCAGCGGGACGAGCATTACGCGCCGTACATACGGCGTGCCAGCTTTCTCGAGCTTGTCCGTGTTGTCAACTACGGTCTTCTAGCCCTTGACCCCGCACTTCTCACTATAGCTATAGATAGGTGCGAGCCCCTTCATTCTCCGTAAACATTCTTATAACAAAATTGAGGTAACTGACAGTCGTTCTATTTTCGTAATGCAACCTCATAGGTGGAGGCATGAGACCCACATGTTCCACCTACCTTGCGGCGAGATGGCCATCACCATGCAAGACGCGAAGGCTATCTTTGGCCTTCGGTTTGGGGGACTTCCAGTGACAGTTATAGTTGACAACGATCACTAGAGAGAGCTGGTGGCTCAGTTCTGTGGCTTTCTTCCATCGGACAACGAGGATTCAAAAAAAATAAGTAAGCAATTCAAGCCTATTTAATACTTGCGTTGCTTTCCTGAATCTATCACGTCTCATTGTCTTTGGTGAATTTTAGGAAAACTTTTGGTGTTTCGTCATCGTGGATCACAGGGCGCTTCGAGAACTTGCACCCACAAGTTGATGAGGCTGAGATCGACAGGTTCGCTAGAGTGTGGCTCTGTCACTTCCTTAGCGCTTTCCTATTCCTCGACGCGTCGGGCAACAGCATTAGTTGGATTTTCCTTGACATACTACGTCAGCCATGGGAGAACATAGCGATGTATAGCTAGGGCAGCGTGGTCCTGGCATGGATGTATCTACAGCTATGCATTGCTTGTCGTCGCACCTCAATGTTTGCGAGCCTTGGTGGTTGCTCCTACCTACTCCAGGTTTGGTGTTGGGAAAGATGGCCCGTTGGGAGGCCCCTTCTTGATGGTTTGGCTGTAAGTACTTTGGTTCACTAGTTAATTCGAAGCTGCTACATATCATGAATTTATGATGTAGCATTGGAACAGCCAGGATACACTACCTACTGCTCTGTATATCTAGAAGGAAGCAGAGTTAGTTCAAGGGAATCCGTGGCACAAGTATAGGGAGTACACGGATTGCCTCGACATCCTGACATAGCAACATGTGATGCTCTCTTTGGTAACATACGTGTGTCTTTATGGATGTGCACTCTGCCAGAAGCTAACTCAATCGGAGATGGAACGTTGCGACCAGTTCGCGTTCTATGCTCATGTAACTTCTTTTCCACATACCTTGCACGGGCCACCTCTACGGCATGCTCCCCGCTGCATCCAATCCCTTAATATATAAAATGCAACAAGTTAGCAACGCGATTATATTACATATAAAAGCAAGCAACAAAAATAACAAGGCTTCCAATGACTCACTAGCACACAATGCAGCAATATGATCTTTCAAGACCTGCATCTGTACTCTTTCTTCCTCCATTGCAACCTTCCTTGCCCTCTCCTTCTCTAACGCCCTCTGTCTCTCCAACCCCCATTTGTCAAGCCTGACACCGATCGGGTTACGAATACCGCTCTGTCTAACAAACTCACGCATGTCCTTCTTCCGCTATTTAACGAACAGGTCAACGTAGTCAGGTCCATATCCCCTATTTCGTTCAATTACTTGCCTCCCCTTCAACTCATCCAAGAACCTAGCTTGACCATCATAAGATTTCCACTTGCATTTCCTAGTGCTCTGTTGAAACGAAAAAATAGATCATAAGTCTTAGCAAAAGAAAAAAATTATGATTTTATGTTTTCCACAACAATAACCAACCTCATCATAGTCAACCATATGGCCGCAATAATGGCCTATTTCAAGCTTCGAAGGGACTAGGCCATAGTTGGATTTAACACCACATTTGCACATGACAGGTGGTGCTTTGAAAATTACCCTTTCTTTCTTCTTTTCCTTTTCCCTTTTCTTTGGTGGCTCCGGCCATTGATTCTTTGGATCATACAGCCACTCCTTGAAACGACACTTCGCAAATGCAAACACCTAAAAGAGGTGACATTAGTACATGAACACCTATAGCTCAATATGTTAACAGATACACTGTCCACTTACTTCATGCTTGTTTGGACACACAAACTCCAACGTATTATTAGGGTTTATCACAGCTCGATCTCCGCAATAGCACAGAGGAGGTTCCTTGAGCTGTCTAATTGTGGCTAAGTGCTTCTCCTTAGCCGTCATTGGCGGAGGGTTAGGGGGAGGTGGAACCCACCGCTCAAAGTGCTCACGTGGATGTCTCCCTCTCCAACAATCGTCGAAAAGGAGGTACCTTGGGTCAAACTTGTCTGCACCGTCGATCCACTGAAAGAAAAGGCATCTCTCATGGGCCTACACAACAAGATTCCAATAAAATATTAGTAACCCAGTAACACTAATGAAGAAAAACAGACGAAAATAATTACTTACATTAAAACGACAGCATATGTAGAAGCAATGAGCCGCTGTGTCAAGATGTCTCGATTGAAACAAGTCGCCTGGACGACCATAGTCACAGTTAGGGACAGGGAGGTCAGGAGGGACGGGGGCATCTTTGCTAGACGCATCGGGGTACAATTCTCTAGGACGACCCCGTTTTCGCCACAACTGCTCCCGATACATGTCTTGCATCTAATAAAATGGTTGTAATTTAACATCAATCAAAACATCGCAAATTAATGTAAAGGAGAACCATTTGCATTACAACTAAAGTAATATAACCAACACTTATAGAAGCAAAAATAAACCTTACACTAAACATGGTAAACATACTTCTAATCCTTAAATCCACCATTCAAACTAATATTTTCCTCCAAACCCTAGCTATCAATCCTAATCCTTAATCCACCGTTCAAACTACTATAAGACCACCGTTACCTTCACTGAGGCCGAGGAGGAGCTTGGGGAAGGTAGGGAGGGGGGCAGCAAGGGAGGGAAGGGTGGCGGCCGGGCGCGGGGGACTTAGGAGGCGGCGACGCGGGCACCTCGAGCCCCCTCACTTTCAGTCGGCCAGACAAACAGAAGGAGGGAGTCAGTGAGGGAGCCTGCAACGCGACGGTTAAGTCGGGCCCGGCCGCGCCATGACCGGCGGCGCGGCACCGACGCGCCATGATCCACGGCGCGGCAGCCCAGCCATGTCATCGGCCAACGCCGCTGCTGCCTGACACGTGGCTACCCCCGCCGGCGAATACGGATTTTTTCGAATGTCGAAACTGGTACGGATGTGGAGCGGAATCGGATCGGATACGGATTTAAATAGTCGAGTAATATGTTGATGCATAGACAATTATATGCTTGTCAAAATTAATTTTGTAAAGAGATCATCATAACAAGTAGACAATAGTCCTACATTGCATTCCAAGTTGTGGCTATTGCACCGACTACAATTTACACTTAATAAGTTATCCTCACTCACAAATGATAAATTCGTAGCCTATATGTAATAACAACTAACAAAATCTCAATTCAAAATCTATAATGTCAAACAATGACATCACAAAATAAGAGTTCTCAACTAACAATTTTTAAAAAAAATCTTAAATTCCTCTAGGTTTTAGTATATGAAGAGAAATTATCGGATATCCTATTCTAATCATCGGAGAATCTGCATAAAATTTGCGGATAATCCATATCCGCCGGATTTTTTTGATTCCATATCCTATCCCGCATCCGCACACGATCGGATTTGGATTATCCATATCCGCATGGATACTAAAAAGTTCTTCTCCATATCCTTAAAATTCGGATTCAGATCATATTGGAGCGGAGAATTATTCGCACCACTTTCACCCCTACGCGTGGGGAAGCGGATGGCGGTGCGGGTGACATTTGGGGCGGCGTGGACGACGTCCGGAGGCGACGCGGGCCCATTGCTGGTGCGCTCGCGAGTGGCGCTCGCTCCCTCCCTATGCAGCATCATCCGGACACTAGAGCCTAGATCGGACGTACGAATGCTAGCAAGTCCTATACAACTTTACAAGTATAGGCAACTGTTTGCTCACTGATAGGGATTTGGATGGGAGGAGAGTCACTCTCACGTACCCTCTCCGTGGGGTCGCGTTGGGGTGATCGTAGAACCTACTCGCGCCAATGATATACAAACCGAGGCCGGCTTCATGCAGGCTGTGCTTGCTGCCAGCTTGCACACGTGGATGCCTAACGCGTTGGGCCCAACGCAAGAAATCAAGGACAGGTATGCCGCCCATGCATGTGGGTTGAGCTTGAGCGCTGTGCCGCGCGCTCCCAATGCAAACCAAACAACGGCCATACCATATCGGTATGGTGTGCTACCGATCGACACACGTGATCCACGTACGCAACGATCTCCAGAGACATCCATCGACCCTGATCGAGCACTAGTAGAGAACAGACCTTTCATCCGAAACTAAAATGGGCTTTAGTCCCGGCATTTTTTGCGCCCGGGACTAGAGAGACCTTTAGTCCCGGTTGGTGTCTCCAACCGGGACTAAAGGTCCCTGCTCAACGGCTACTGTGTGGAGCCACCAACCGGGACTAAAAGTCCTCCAACCAACCGGGACTAAAGAACCCTGGGTTAGTTCAAAAGGGAAGCATCACATCCATTGTTAGATGTGTTGTGTAGGTGGGGTGGTAAGCTACGCGCGAGGCAATGCATGAGGTCTTGGGTTCGAATCTCACGGGACGCAGCGGTGGGAGGCATTATTTTTTTTAAAGCTGGGAGGACCTTTAGTCCCGGTTGGTGTTAGGTCCCCTTTAGTCCCGAATGCTTACTCCCGGGTGGGGAACCGGGACTAGGTGGGGTTCTCCACCGGGAGTAAATCTCGTCCCTCCACTAGTGGAGGGGGCCGGGGGCTCCGGATCTGTTCGGCTGGTATTAAAGCTGTTTTGTTATGAGAGAAAAATACTGTATATTTTAGCTGATAAGCCAGCTGTTAAGTTCAAGCGAACGGAGCATCTATCGCCACCAAAGAGTCCAAGATATGTGCACAGTGACAGTGACGTAACGAGAACTAATGGGCCATTTGAACTGATCAGTGCCAAAAATTAGTCATGCACTAGAAAACATCAGCGTTATGGAGCTGCTAGTAGTTGCGTAGAAGTCCAATCCAGTGTAGGCATTTTTATTATGAGATTTACTTAATTTGAAGTCAAAACATGAATATTATTAGGAGAAAGTCGACTTTCATTGATGGAGCTTCTGCGCGGTCCAGGGTGACGACTAGTGAGGAAGGAAAGAAACCCGGCGGCGCGTAAAATGAGTCGTGGGCTGAGTAGGCGGAGATTTCTCCGACTCGGCGCTCGCGCATGCTTCCTCGTCCATCCGAAAGCTCGCGAATTCTCTCGCAGCACAGCGAGGTCGGGCTGGCCGCACACCACAGCCCACCGGCGAGAGTTGACACAGCAGGGCACGATTTTTCTTTAGATCTCTGATTGCAGCAGGATAATCTCTAGAGAAAGGAAGCTGGAGAGACGTGCTTATTTTATTGATGGAGAGACGTGCCGGAGAACACAACTGAAGGAGATGGGAAGCTGGAGAGACAGTCCTGGTATTTTCCAGAAGTGGCTCCTGCTGGTTAGTCAGGCCATTGAATATCTACCGTTGAGATCTAATCCAACGTCTATAGATTTGAAGATGATGTGACCCAATGACGTGGTAGAGGTTGGCTCAGATTTAGAAGTATATATATATATATATATATATATATATATATATATATATATATATATATATATATATATATATATATATATATATAGAGAGAGAGAGAGAGAGAGAGAGAGAGAGAGAGAGAGAGAGAGAGAGAGAGAGAGAGAGAGAGATGGTTTTGGGCGTAGAGCTAAATCGCTACGGCAACCGCACACTCATTGTAAACGTGATGAATTCTTGGCACTAATCGATTTTGTTGGCACTGCAGGGTTCAGTAAAAGATTGCTGAAAAAAAAGTGCGTTCGGTACTTGATCAGTATTCATATTAAAATGCATTGATTAGAAGATGTTTCTATTCGTCGAAATTAACATGTTGGCTATTGCCATGAAAAGTTTTTTTAAAAAAAAAAATACACACTGATGCTTACTTTGTGATAATTTGTGAGTTAAACTTCCTGAATTCAACGTAATACTGACCATTTACTGATAGCAAGTTTGGTTTACCACTGGATTTCTGGCATTTGATTAAAGTCTGTTCAATTCATCAGTTGAATCCCTGCCATACTGCTGCTTCACTGGAAAGAGTATTCATCATCAATGAAACTACTGACTACTATATTCATTAACAATATATTATTGATGCAATCACTTGCTGTTTCAATCACAAACTGGACAAACGATTATGCAACTTTGATCTGAAATGAGTTAGGATAAGATGATGTTAGCTGTATGCCTCACTAGAAACAAGCTGCTACCATCCAATAATGGACTGCGTCTACAGTTTGATTGTTGTATTCTTATATTATATATGGAGTTGACAATGAGAAAACCTTTTTTACCTGCTTACTTCCATTTAAACTTGTCCTTAGGGCGTCCGCAGTGGCCTCCATCAAATCGCCAATGACATGCACACAAATCGAATAAAAATAAGAGAAGCATCGAGAGGCAAAATATGCGGAAAAAAGAGAGAGACACAGATTGTACGGGGAGCTGTGCATAGCGTTTTGCTCGACGCTAGCGAGTTGATTTCTTGCAATCTCTCTCTCCTATAGATAGTATAAAAAATGTTTCTCGCTAGATATTTGAAACCCTGTTGGGGACACCCTTGTGTTTTGAGGAGCAACAAGAACGGTAGCCAACCGTGAGGGGCCAGGGGCCTGCAACATCTAGCCGCCTGCAATCATCTTGTGTGGATTTTGCTGGTTTATTTGATTGGTTCAATGGAGTATTTGTTGAAAGAGTGAAATACATTGGCGACCCTTTAACTTGTTGGTATGTGCCAGTCCGGTCCACGAACTTGCAAACGCGGAAAATGAGCCCCTGAACTTGTCAAAGTTGTTCACCGCAGGTCCATTTCCCATCCGGCGCGGTTTCCAGGTGACGTGGCAGCGGCCAGCGTGGCGGACGAAGCACGTGAGCCGTACGTTTCAATGTAGGCCCCTCACGTCAGGGTCGCCCCCTACCTCCCGCTCCGCACGGGACGAACGCCGTCGCCGGCAGCGCTTGGACCACGCCTGGCCACGCCCTTCTCCCGCGTCCCTTGCATGACCGAGCACCCCGCGCAGACCCTTTCTACCCGCCGCAGCCCCGAGCCCCGAGCCGCTCGTCCCGCAGCGCCGAGTCAGAGATCCGCCATTGTCGGCATGGAGCCGAGCTCCTTGACCGGCCTTTCCTCTCCTCCCGCGGTCTCTCTCTCCATCTTAAATGGTGCCCAGAGTGTCGCGTGAGCACTCCGCACTCACTCCACTTCTCCCCGTGCTCCCTCTCTCGCTCTACAGGCGCCGCCGCCTCATCCTGAGCTAGCAGCGCCGCCGCCCCCGTCGATCTCCTCCTCTGCCGCTTTCCAACAGACGCGAGCTTGTCGACGAGCTTCGGGGCGTGCTAAGGCACCCTCCAGTGCTCCCGTGCTCTTCCTCTCCCTCTCTACGCGTCACTCTGGCTCGCCGGAGCTACGCCGCCGTGGCCGAGCCTCCTCGCCGCACGTACCGCCGCCTCCGGACATCCTCCGCCGCGGGGAATGTCCTAGGCGAGTTCGCCTCGTCGCGCTCTCCACCCCCGTGTAACCCGCACAGGCGCTAGCGCTCCACAGCGCTACCCCGCCGAGCTCGCCGTTGCCGGCCATGGGCGCCGCCGCGTCTCGCGCCTCCCGGTCCACCAAACAGTGTGGACGCAGCGCCACCCCGCCGCGTTCGGTATTGAAACGTGCGGCTCACGTGCTTCGTCCACCACGCTGGCGCTGCCACGTCGCCTGGAGGCCACGCCGGATGGGAAATGGGCCTGCGGTGAACAACTTGACAAGTTCAGGGGCCTATTTTTCGCGTTTGCAAGTTAGTGGACCGGACTGGCACAGGCCGACAAGTTAAAGGGCCGCCAGTGTATTTCACTCTTGTTGAAATCAGGGTGATTTAATGATTCCTGTATGCTCAAACTATTTTCTAATTTTGAGATGATTAAATGATTCTTGCATCCCTGATCTTGGTTTCTTTGGTTCAGTAGAAATAATCTTTTGACGAACAAGCCTTTCAAGACACCGAATCCTGTTGTTGCAGTATAGCAGACATAAGTCATAGGCCTGAACATCATTCAGAAAAACAATCCAAATCTTTGGTTCCCTACTATAGCCATGCATATCGATCCCCACCCAAGAACCTAAGGGTGCGGTCTTACATTCAAATTATATATCAGCTCATGATATATTTGTTGTTGTGATCTTTTTTTCCAGAGGAAGACAACACAAGGTCACCACCAACTTCTTCTTTGATCTGTTCAACGCCATACAGAGGAAAAGTGAGTTTGGGCATCGGGTAATTCCATTGTGTGAAATGATGCCGAGTTAGAAAACACAGACATCAAGTAACCCTACTTGCGTCGATGTAGAGGAATAAAAAACTATTGTCTCAACGTTTTTTTTTTTTTGCCCTTAGGGGCATATGCTCCCATCCCTATTGCTGGGATGGGTGCTCTCACTCCTCCCAATGCGTATCCAACAGCATTGAGGATGGGAGCATATGCCCTTAAAGGCATATTTAACTTTCCCTCCCTACAAGCACATGCATGTCCATACTGAACGATTATCAGCCTCGACTACACTACACGTAGTCTAAGTACCCAGGATAAGGGAGCGTTTGACAACATTTATGAAACAGTCTCCGTGAAAATTACTGCTCTTCAGCCAAATAACAAAATCCCACATAGATTTTCTCCATTTACGCTGGGAGCTTAAAAAATCCACTCTTCACTGTTCCCTATTCAATCGCCACCATAATTACTCTACAACAAATTCTCATCAGACTCCCCCACCCCACTCCCCAACACACACCACCACCACCAAAATGACTCCATTAGAGAAGAGTTTAAGCTAAAAATTGGGAATTAAGGTCTGTTTGGTTCATTCCCTCAGCTTGCTGCAGCTCGCCACAACCCAACTCGCCTAGCTTCAGCTGGCGTTTGCTCCGTTGCCCAAGGTACGGCGCTCCAAACTTTGCTGAGCCAATGCTAGTTCATTTCGGCGCCATAGCCTGCCAATTGTTTGGCGAGCAAATCGAGCGCCCAAGTTATGGCGTCGCCCGTGTTCTGGCTCGGTGAGATGAGGCGTAGGCCAAACAGGCCCTAAAGCTTTACCAGATGCCCTAACAGGGCAGGAGACGCTACTTGCCCAATGCCCATCCAAAGATGGACCAGGGAAGTGGCGATCAGCTCTGAGCTAAATTCTCTGGCTGGGCTCAAGTGACAATGGGCCACAATTGGGTTACAATGATTACCTATATAAGTCGGCCAGCCTCCATCTAATCCTAAGCCATTTGAGTGTCATTTCATTCTCCAACTGTTATACTTTGGAGTGATTATCTAGTGTCACGAGATAGCAGATAGTGTCAGCCAAGGTCACGCATGCGGTGGAAGCTAGCATCGAACAACATAGCTCTTCAGGAGACGCTATGTATGTTTGAGAGAGCACCACCATTCCTCTCCACCGCATTTCAATTTATAATAACTGCTAGCATAAATCACACGAGCAGCAGTGGTCAGAGAACAAGCAAACCTGGACAGCAAACCTTCCTTTGAAGATAACCAGAGACTGCAATGATAACACTGGCTCTTCAGCGAGACAGCGACACACACCAGGGTACCAGAAACAGACCATGCTGTCATTACACCGGAACGTGACCCATCAAACAAGTTCAGGCGTCTTGGAAATTAAGATTCAGAATCAAGGGACCTGCTAAGTACAACACACAAGTTTATTCTTGTTGAAAATGAGAGTAATTTTTTTTGGTTATTCTACTTCGCACATCTGCATTGCCACAACAAATAATCACGACTGTCAACTGTTTCTATGGCAAGAATCCCCCAAGTAACAAATAAACATGTTTACTCCAAAACACCCATAGATGCTCCATTTGACAATCAACTCCCACGCACAAAGTTCAATATCCCAGTGTCAAACGTAGCATCCTTGCATCCAGTCCATTCAAATCTTATCGCAGATCTGTCAAAATGATTCTTTGTAGCAACGTGTTTATGGGGTTGAACAATATCTTCAAGAGCGAAGCCGCCAAGGTCACTGAAGATATGAAGCCAACACAGAGCGCTCACTTTTTTGAGGAACCGAACCCGCCAAAACCCATCATAGCAGCAATGTCAGGGTCAACGTCCTCAGGTTCATGTTGGGCTGCCTGTTCTCTCTGAAACCATTTGATACCAAAGTGAGTATGAATTGTACTGATACTCAAACCCCAAAGGACTGTCAGTTATAATTTTCAGTTCAAACTTCAAAGTGAAAAGAAAAAATTGGCAACAGGCAGGGATCTGTGTTGCATGACTGCACTTACTTTCTTCTCTTTCTTCTTTTCTTTGCGTTGCCGCTTCCGTTCCTCCTCCTCTTGCTGTTGTTTCATTATTCTCTCATCCAAATCTGTAAATATTAAAAAAAACAATGGGATGATTTTGCTAGTAATTGCTTATGCTCCCTATTCCCTAGAGTTATATTGTGGAAAGATTATGTTCTGAATGGTAGAATGGGGCAACGAAATTGACACCATATATGAGGGATTTTCTTTCTCACCTTGTTCAGTAAAGGCGCTTGGGTCCTTCCTTTTCTTAAGTGCCTCAAACCTTTTCTGAACCTGCAGCCAGAAAATTCTGAGTGAAAACAAATAGCAGATGGTTAAAAGAATACCACTGGCTGAAAATTGGATGACAAACCTAACTATTCAAGCATTTGTTCACTAGCCTTGCATGAACCAATAAGAATAATGTCACGACATGATGTGCCTCTTTGGAATAGTTTCTGCTTCACCATCTAACAGGAAAAACAAAAGGCAAAGTACTACCAAACAAATAGATTCTAAAGCGGCTTATGAGGACTGAAATTGAACTTCTGCTTCTCACAAGCTATTCCTACGAGCTGGATTCTGGACAAGCAGAAGCTGTGCCAAAGGGAGCCAACGTATGACAAGAATTTGGGTCTGCTACTAAATACGACAAGAACAAAATTGCTGACTATCAAAGCAGATCCAATACCAGGCTCAAATGTACTACCTGTTCAAGTGATGCCCTTTCAACACGCATAGACATGCCCAGCGCTCTCTGATCTGTCAAATGTTAAAACCATGACCCATGAAACATGAAGATGATGATGATAGCAAAATTTAATGCACTAAATGAGCATAAACTAGAGCCTCATCCACTTACGCTTCTTGCCATTTATATGATCCAAATAGTTGGCTGAATCTTTAACAACACATTCACATACAGAACAGTAGTACCCAGCCTGTCAGAAAGTAGGTAAACTTGAGAGGAAACTTTTATGTGTTGAATTAATTGTCGAAGTAAGAGAGGTTTATTCTGTAGACACACTAAGGTTTGTAAATAGCATTGGTATGAAATGCACGTAGTAACAAGTAGACTGAAATGAACACTGATGAACTGCAAAAAGATGAAATCAAGCCTACAACATGATAAAAGAATAAGAGGTAAGACACAAAAGTATCTTCTACTAAGACCTATGTTTACTATGGAAGGAGCAAAGCAACTACATTCTAGCAACTTTTTTCAAGAATTAAGGTATGATGAAAATAATGCAAGATCACTGTAAACACTGCATGACATGCCTTATGGGATTTATGCACAAACCTGCTGATTCAACGGTGCAATCGGGGTCACCACCTGGAAAAATAGATAATGAAAGGCGCGGTTAATTAACTTTTAAAATAGAAAGGTGTTCATTTTCTGAAAGCAAGTTGTTTACAGTAAAGGACTGAATGAAGTCAGAGTCCATATCTGCCTCTAATCGTACACACTACACAGCTTTACAACTCATTTAATTGTAGCAAAGAACCCACAAAAATATTGATGAAACTAGATGCAAGAAAACTAGGGCAGGACTAATTGATGAAGTTGCTCCTACAGCATGAAGTATTGAAGTAGCATGCTAAATGCACAAAGTATATAGTAAGATATTTACAAACCTGAGTCTTGCCAAGACGAGAATCAAGATCAACTTCATAGTCTCTGTGCTTCAAAGGCTGTCTTTGCACAGGAGGACCCCTTTCTGCATTCATAATTGAAATTAGTCAAGTTTCATATATCACCAAAAACTAGTACAACTACAGATTTATTGAACTAAAAGTTGGACCACATACCCTTGCCTTTCCGGGCTTCATCCTGGATCAGCGACGGAGAAATGCAGAGTGAAGTTAGCAATACATAGAGGCAAAGATAAGTATGATCATAGTTTTGTTCAGTCTTGACAAAATTTAAAACAAATAAGACACATTACAACCTTCTCCCGCTGCTCCCTCTGTCGAGCTCTCTCCAAGTACTCTTCCTTGTCAAATTTCCTCCTAGAAGTGTTGTCGACGCCTACTGGCTGCACACAGCATACAAGAGATCAGATGGAATGCGCCACGGACCTCCACACATCAAAAGAGATTCCCCTCTTGCTCCAAGTTAGAGCGACTCACAGTTCCAGACATCTTCCTCAGCTCACTGTAAACCACCGCCTACACATCCGAAGCAGGAGCCGACAATTTTTTATAAAAAAAAAGAAGTTCGTAGGCATAATAACACATGTAATTAGATCAGATCCGAATACAAATGGTTTACACTAGGGTTTGGCAGCTAGGTTTCGAACAGCAGGGAGGGAAGAGAAGCGGTGGCCGTTGGGCATACCTTGGTGGGCACTCGTCACCGCTGAAGGGCCCGCCGGCAAAGGGAGAAAGGGGAAAAAGGTTACACAGAAACACGTGCTCACCTCCGGACCTTCCCGGCGATCTCGCTAGGGTTCCGCGATGGCGACACCGCGTTCCCGAGCCCCCGCGGCGACGCGCTCCTGGACTCGGCGCCTTTCCTCGGCGGTGTCGAGCGGCACCGCGAGGGCGCGCTGTGCCAGTCGTCTCTCCGGGGCGCGGGGCGGGCGCCGAGCGATGTTTGAGCCGCCGCTGCTGGTGCTGGAGGCCGCGGCGGAGCAGATGGTGTGCGTGCGTGCGTGAGCACAGATTGAACCCGGGTCGAGTTGTTCTGCTGCTGCGGCACAACGCAACGAAGAAAGGAGTTGGGGAGCTGACACGCGGGCCCATCCAATCAGCGAGTCGAAGGAGAAGGGAGGAACGTGGGGAAATAACGGACTCTGCTGCTAAGCCTGAGCGGTTAGCGGGCTGGCCCAAAAGAAGACAGGCCCAAGCTCGGCTGTGAAGGAAAGAAAGGAGATAAGCCTCCCTCAAAAAAAAAAAAAAAAAAAAAAGGAGATAAGCCGAACCCAAAATGAAGAGAATTTTTTTATTTTTATATTTTTATTAAAATTTGTTTTTTACAAAAATATCTGTCTAAATAAAAAAGAAAAATTATACTACTACCACCAATTGAAGTGATATGAAGTATATTACGTCGATTGAGCTGGCGGTACCATTGGTTACCTCTACTTAAACTAGCAGAATTTTCTTTTTATGCCAGCTCATCTTAATATATATATATATATATATATATATATTATATGTGAACTCGTACGAAGATAATATTATATGGAGATTGTAGAGAAAAATATATGTACAACTTTTTAGTTTATGTTTTTTTTCATTTCAGATTGTTTTGATACTTAAAAAATTGATACAATGTTCAGATTTGTATTTGTAGAACTGAATAGGTTTTTAGGTATCAAGATGGCTTTAGACAAAAATATTGTAAAGTAAAAAAAATGTTGATCTCTTTGGTATCTACAACATTTTTATAATTATTATCCTATATGAGGTTTTATGAAAATATATGATTTCTCCAAAACATGTTGCACTTGCTAGTGGATAAATCAAGGCAATTTAATAACATCCTTACCTAGCACATCTTTAAATAATTATAATTTTTCACATAGTAACAACGAAGGTAAAATTTACATAAGAGTTGTATTTGTTTATATATCAATGAGATATACAACCTTTCAATTCACAACATTTTCGCTTGAAGCCATCTGGGTACCAAAATAATCGATATAATGTTTAATTCTACAAGTATAAATCCTTTTACTAAACCTTTAGTTAATCAAATCCAAACAAATCCTTCTGTGGACCCTTGGTCAAATCAAAATTCCCTTCTTCTTCTTCCAAAATTAGTAAACCAAACACCTACTTCATTTGAAATTCAACATAGCACAAAGACCCACCCATCAATCGAAGTCCACACCAACTGTACTGGTCCTATTAGACCGCTCGACACGCACTACCGGACAGTTTGACGTGCTAATCAAAGGCTACCTTAGCATCAGCCTTGACATGTCAGTGCATGTTTGACGATCCGCACCTTCGCGACAGACAAACTAGTCAAATCCACATATACATACACCTTCCATGGCCGACCTTAGCTTGACTGGTCCATGTCTGGTACACAGTCCATCAGTACATAGCAACACATGTTCCGTACTTCCATGCACCATCTAAGGTGTCATATGCACCCTACCTCTCTCTCTCTCTCTCAAAACATTAGAACAGAAGAAGAAAAGAGAACGAAAAGAGGAGAGTGCTCCCCAAAACCCACCATCCCCGCCAGAGTTCATTGGGGAGCTTGTCGGAGAGGCATTCCATCGTTCTCACCGACGTCTTCCCCATCCTAGATTTGAGAAAGGAGTCCTTCCCCGTGCCTTCTTTTTTTGTTCAAGCCATGGATTATCCACAGCATCGAATCCCTTCTCCAAGCCACTCCTAACGGAGCTGCTATTGGTGGAGCATCCCTACGACCCGGTGAGACAACGCGCCAAGCCCCTCCCTCTTCCTTCCTATCCCTACTTAGCTCCTAGAACCGCATGCATGCGAAATCCATTATCCAAACAAGTTCCCCACAGTCTGGCTACAGGCTAATATATGTAGACCGTGTATGATTCAGCTCAGCAGCAGACTGAGATACACTACTGGAGACGGGCTCTTTGCCGAGTGCCTGTTGCACTCGGCAAAGGCAGCTTTGCACTTGGCAAAGCCTTTGCCGAGTGCAACACTCGGCAAAGAGCCTCCGTCGAATCCCCTTCCGGTAAAGGCCGCTTTGCCGAGTGCCGTGCGGGCACTCGACAAAGATTTGACGCCGTCGGCCGACGGCCGACGCCGTCTATTTTTTTTTAAAAAAAACTCTTTGCCGAGTGCCACAGCTCCGGCACTCGGCAAAGAAATCTGTTTTTTTTAAACCTCTTTGCTGAGTGCCACAGCATCGACACTCGGCAAAGGGTGTTTTTTATTTTTTATTTTAAATTTTCTTTGCCAAGTGCAATGACCATTGCACTCGGAAAGCGTGTTTTTTATTTTCTTTTAAATTTTCTTTGTCGAGTGCAATGGTCATTGCACTCGGCAAAGCCACCTCTAAATTTCTTTTTTTTTTGTTTTTTGTTTTTCCATTTAAACAACAATGCATATATATATAATAGAAACCACAATTCAACAGCAATAAATTATAAACCACATTTATATATTACAAACGACCAAATTTGTCCAAAATCCACAATTTATTACAAACCACAAGTTCATAGTCCACAAGTTCGATACATAGAAACTACTCCGCAAGTGGCTCACGGCGACTGCGCCCCAGCGTGCGATCCCGGCGACGGTCCGGGTGCGGATGGCCCGACTTGCAATGCCGGCGACCCTCCGACCTGGTTCGACGCCGCCCCCGATGTCCACTGCACAAAAAAGAAGATATTGCACGTGAGTAACAAGATAAAAATGTAAGGAGTTTAAAGAAAAGTTGAAAATTTCGGCAGCACCTCCCCTGCACGGGGACGTTTCCAAAACCTGCAAGAAAAACGTCGGCACGAAGGCCGACAACCACATTTCCGGCACGAAGGCCGACACATCAACTAACTCGACACGAAGGCCCACACATCAACAAATCCGGCACGAAGGCCATCTCTAGGTTTGACACTAAGCATGAGCACAGAAAGTAAAACATACTCACCGGAGTATACTGTGGTGGTGGCTATGGTGCAAGCAGGTGTAGTGGGATCTACCAACCTTGTTGCTCCCCAAGTTGTTGCACGAACCTGAGCAAACCTTCTTGCTGGTCCTCAACAGCTTGTAGCCTCTGACGCTTGGCCTCCCGCTCGGCCCGCTCAGCCGCCCGCTCAGCTTCCTGGGCCTCCTGCTAGGCCTGAAGTTGCTGCAGCTTGGCCTGCAATATTTGACCCCAATGTTTCAATATTGCAGAGCTAAGGAACATAAAAGTCAAAGAACGACGAATGAAACTGGAATTCTTACCTGGAGTGCCGCCACCGTTGTCGGCCGTTGGATTATGGGCACGCTAGAGCTCATGCTCGCTGCTCAGAGGCGGTTCAGAGGAGGAGTAGAGCCCGTGTTGAGGACGCCGTCGCCAAGCCAGAACCACCCATGCTTCTTGCCTTCCCCCACCCGCATCACGATCTCAGGATCAAGGCGCTCCTCGGTCCTCGGATCGTAGGCCGGCCTGTGGACTGACCTTGCCGCCTCCGTGTAAGAAGTGAGGCGGGTGTGGACGTTGGAGTTGGTGTACGCCTCTGGGCCCGCATCCGGGTTGTACTCGATGTTGGACCTTGCCGAGCCCATGTGGGCTAGAGCATACGCCGTGAGTTGGCCAATTGGCTGGCCACCGTGCGCCGCCAACTGCGAGAAAGACAACAACATGTGGTTAGAAATCATGCAGAATTGAGCGTGGCTAGATTAGACAAATGGTGCAGACTTACATATGTCTTTGCATACTTGCTAAGGCTGGCGCTGCCCTGATGGTGAGGGGCACCTGGCATCAGCGCTCGCTGGTCGCTTTTCTCCTGGTGCTCCTTCTGCTAGTCCGCGTCCAGCCATTTGTCCACTATAGCAGCCCAGCAATTGGGGTGGGTGGCGCACCAGCTTGGAATCGCCTACAAGCCATTAGAAGATCAAATTAGGCATAGTTAATCTCAAAATAAATCAACAGGAGATGTTTTCTATTTACCCTGTAGGTACTGCTCCCTTGTCAAAATCTCTGTCTGTCTCCTCACCTGTGTTTTATTGATTCTTCTCTTACGGTAGGTGGCGTTGTAGTCAACGTGCGCCTGGAGGCGGGCCTCGTAATACAAGTCCAAGACACGCCTTTTACAGGAAGCGTAAGCCACCTGATACGCCCTTGCCTCCTGGCCCGGCTGGCATCTGAAGAAGTCCTGCATAAAGACATGAGGTATCCATTATTTAATTTGAAGAATGTCCAAGGAATGCAATGAATTGAGGCTTACCCACAACTCCGAAATCACCCGATCCGCCAAGTTTCTGTGCAGAGCATCGGTGGCGACGAGGGCGTAGTGGTCGAACGAGGGTATCTCTAGGTCCTCATCCTCTGACGTCCACACCAGGCCAGGGAAGTGTTCCCTGCACAGAAGTCCCAGGATCCCATTGACATTGCGAGCCGGGACCCCCTCCTCCACAAGCATCCAGTTCCTGCACAAGTGATCCCATTGACATTAGCTCTCATTATGATTTTTCAACATATCAAATGAAGAACATATGAAGTTACTTACTTATCCCCCTCGGGTGCAATCAGTGGGTGGCATTCGGGTGCAATCGGTCGCTTCGGGAGCTGGCTGGGACCTCGCAAGTAGGGTTTCGAGGCTGAAGAGGAAGTCGAACCCCCTCCCCCCTCGTCGAACGTGTGCGGAACCCCCTCCTTAGACGCGTGCGGAACGGCGTCGTCGTACATCTACGGACCCGCACCCTCGCCCATCGTGGGCAGAGGGACGTCGTCGTCCCTAGAAGTGCGCGAGGAGCCAAGGTCGTGGTCAGTCGACGGCTCCCGCCTAGGCCTGCCCCTCGACCTCCTCTGCCTCTCTGACGTCTCCGCCTCTGTGTCCTCAGCCGGTGGCGTGTCCCTCAGTCTCGAGTAAGTCGACTGACACCTCCTAGTGGGCCCCATCACCTGTAATTAAAAAGAATAAACCAGTATTAGTACAGATAAACGAGAAGTACTTAGCAAGGGATGCAAAATAAAGAAAATGTAATTACAAAATAACATAGTATTACATGTATTTCTAATATTCTTCATGATCGGGATTATTTGGACGATAGGTATCGTCATCACTATCAAGAGCCTCCAAATCATCAACAACCTCATCCTCATCGCTATCATTGTCAAGTACAAGTCCATCAAGCATTTTCAAGTCTCTCGGATCATGCACCTCATCTGTAGCTTCCTCGTCAACAACCCATTCCTCGTCTACTTCCATTTCAATCTCTCCGGTTAAGTCTATCTCAAGCATCCCTGGTAGCCCCTCGTCTTGTTGATAGAACTCCCCATCATGCGTGGGTGGGTTCAAGTTGTAATCATCATCGTTTGGGGGGGACATTTACCATGTGGTGATACCTTGTGCACAATATACCAACCCTGAAGACATGGGTCGGTTTTGCAAGCATATGGACAATAATAAACTTGCCTGGCTTGTTGAGCCACAATATAGACATCATCTCCTAGATAGAAGGAATCCTGTCTAGTTTCGACTATCCCAAATTTAGGGGGCTTTTTCGATACCGCAGGATCAAACCACTAGCATTTGAATATGACTGGCTTAGGTGCTTTTTCACCATGGAATTAGAGCTCGTATATTACTTCAACTATGCCATAATAGTCCTCCTGCTCCTCGCCGGGCGTAACTACTCCGGGCGTAAATACTCCGGTATTGGTGGTCCTTGGATTGGACCGACTCTTCTCGTAGCTTGTTGTGTGAAAGCGATATCCATTCACATCATAAGCGTTAAATGACGAGACCTTATAGTCAAAGCCTCTGGCCCCTTGTCGTAATTCGACACTTATAGACAAATCACTTTGGCACTGCAAGCTCAAGCAGGAGAGAAATGAAATTAGGCAACTAGGAACGCCAAAATTGAAACGACCTAAGTTGGTCAGAAGGTACCTTTATTTGGAACCATGTAATGAAATCAGGTGAACCATGTTGAAGAAGGGTCTCTCATTCATGGTCAGAAGGTGGCCTTGAAAGATGCCAGTATTGATCAAAAAATTCCCTGCACCGACAAGCAACAAGGTTGTTGGATGCAAAAAATTTACGGAGTATGTAACAAGTTCGTTGAGAACTTACCCCTAATACTTGTCGACTTCATCAAGGTTAGTCAACACGTAGAGCATGATCTTGCGCCACTCTTCATTGGTCAGCCTCTTTTTGGCTGCTCCACTTGATCTCCCGTGTTGCCCTTTGAATAGGCTGAGAGTCGATTCATTATCGTCCTCGTTGTAACGAGGGGGTGGGTTATGCACGCTAGGAAGCTTCTCACTATAGTACAATGCTGTGAAGTTTGACACCTCCTCACGAATGAATGCCTCTGCTATGGAAGCCTCAATCCTGCCTTTGTTTCCACATTTCTAGCGAAGTCTTTAGACATCTCTTGATTGGATAGCACCAACGGTTCTGCATGCCCCCCCCATTCGTACCTCGTTCGGGAGGTGCAAAATCAAATGCTGCATCGACAAGAAAAAGCCAGGTGGAAAGATCTTCTCCAACTTACAGAGCAACTCGGGTGCCATTTTTTTCAACTCCTCAACCACCTTCAGAGATATCTCCTTGGCACAAAGCTGGTGGAAGAAAAAGCTCAGCTCTGCCAGCACCTTCTAGACATGCTCAGGGACATAGCCTCGAACCATCGATGGAAGAAGATGCTCAATCCATATGTGGAAGTCATGACTCTTCATCCCTAAGACTCGGCCAGTATCTGGGCTCGCTCCCCTCCTCAGATTCGCTGCAAACCCATCAGGGAAACTTGACGTCTGCATCCATTATATCACTTCCGTCCTGTGCTTCTTTTCCAAGACGTAATCGGCCTTAGGCCTTTTCCATGGTTTGCCGTCTCTTGGAGGCAGCATCTATAGTTTTGGTCTATCGCATAGTGTTGCCATGTCTACTCTGGCCTTAGGGTTGTCCTTTGTCTTGTCAAAAATGTCCATGAGTGTTGCCCAAAGTGCTTCGGCGACATTCTTCTCAGTGTGCATTACATCTATGTTATGTGGAAGGAGAAGGTCATCAAAATAGGGAAGCCTCTCCAATCCCGACTTATGAGTCCACATATGTTCCACACCATAGCCCACAAAGCGATCTTTGTTTGGATTATCTTTCTTTGGATTAACTTTCTTTCTTTTACCCTTCTTTGGATTATCTTTCTGCGCCGGGAGCACGAGAGCATCTATCTGAGCATGAACCTGGGCACTAGTCATCTTCTGAGGTGCAGGGTCAGTCACCGTGACACCTTTCGTGAAGTTCTTGGTGTCTCCTCTGAATGCATGGTCAAGAGGGAGGAACTGTCAATGCTTGTCGAACGACGAGAACTTCCCACCCTTCTTCAACCAAATGAACTGTAGAGCTGCCTTGCATACCGGACATGGAAACTTCCCGTAGACACACCAGCCGACGAATATCCCATACGCCAGGAAGTCATGCATGGAGTACTGGTACCAAACATACATTCTGAAGTTCTTCTTTGTAGCTCAGTCGTAAGTCCATACGTCTTCATTCCAAGCCTTGATCAATTCATCATAAACAGGCTGCATGTACACACCCATTTTGTTTCCCGGGTGTCCAAGAATTATCAACGTCAAGAATATGTTTTGCCGTTGAAGTAGGGCCCCGAGGGGGAGATTGAGGGGAATAGCGAACACGGGCCAACAAGTGTATGGGGCCGACATTATTCCATAAGGATTGAACCCATCCGTTGTCAGCGCAACACGTACATTACGGGCCTCTTCATCTTTGCCACGATGGTTGCCATTAAAGCTTTTCCATGCTTCACCATCTGCTGGATGTACCATCTTGTCAGGATTATATCGAACGCCATTCTTGTGCCATGTCATCTGTTTCGCTGACTCCTCGGACATGAATAGCCGTTGGAGCCTCGGTATGATCGGAAGGTGTCTTAGGACTTTCATGGGGATGTCCTCATTCTACTCCTTCTTTCCATCACCTTTGTCTACCTCCACATACCTAGAGGATTTACACTTTGGACAGTACTTTGCATCCTTGTGTTCTTCCCTAAATAGGACGCACCCCTTCGAACAACAATGTATCTGCTCATACGGCATCTTCAGTGCCCGAAGGAGTCTCGTTGACTCCTACAAGCTGCTCGATAGATGATGACCCTCTAGAAGCAGCCCCCAATAATTGCCATCATAGCATCGAAGTAGGCTCGAGTCATGTTGTGCTGGGACTTCAACCCCAGTAGGCGGCCAATGGCATCCAGTTGAGAAACCGTTGTCTTCTCATGTAGGACCTTCTATGCCGAATCCAACATGGCCAAGAACGCCTTAGCACTTGGCTCTAGCTCCTCCTCCTCATCCTCCTGCTCGTCCTCCGTAGGCCTTTCAGCAAACGTCGCATCCTCATAGTCACCTAACCATCCTGGTACCCCGCCATCACCGTCAAATGCCTCCAAGCGTCGTCTCACGGCCTCCTCTCTAGGACGATAGGCTTCACCATGGGACACCCACCGGGTATAGTTTGGCATAAATCCATACTTGCAAAGATGCTGCACCATAACTTTCCTTGTTTTTCTTTTCTTGTTTTCACATTGGCTGCAGGGACATAATGTGTCTCTCGCTCCCTTAGCTGCCTTAAATGCATGGTCCAAGAATTTCTCGGTCTTATCCATCCATTCACAGGTGATTTGAGCCTAACTTGGGCGTCCCATGTACATCCACTCACGGTTATCCATCCTCTATCATATACACATAACGGAGTAATATAACCATCAGTTGCATCTGCACGGCGTGCCTACTGTCTAATAGGTGAGGATAGGTCCTAATCCCACCCACGGATGCGTAGATGAGGTTAGTTTCCATGCTCTACTCCGATCCGAGACAGAATTTCGGCAGCACCTCCCCACTATTCTCCTGATACACATCCTGGAAGGGAGAGTGTGTATTCGGAGAACAACAGTGAGGTGGTGCCGAAACTCCGTCTTGGATCCGAGCAGAACATGGAAACTAACCCATCTATGCATCCGCGGGCTGTCCAAAAACATGGACAATCCAAAACAGATACAGTCATAGATATGCAGAGATCCGCATACCTCCAACCGTATCTGTTTCGGACGGGAGACGCCTAACTGGGCTACACCGATCTACGTACTACAACGGTAAGGAAGAGAGATCAATTATACCTAGGGTGGCGGTGGAGATAGGCTAGCGGCGTAGTGGCGAGTCGGTGCAGTGGTGAGTCGGTGCTGTGCAGGCAGGACCGCAACGTCAATGAAGACGATCAGGGTCGTCGAGGTGCTCCGGGTCCCCTCCGACAGGTCCTGCTCTGCAAAAGAAGAAAAACATCACTAAAAGTTGAACATTTCGGCAGAACCTCCCCTACACGGGGAGGTTTCCAAAACCTACAAGAAAAACCATCGGCACGATGGCCGACGTCCACATTTGGGGCACGATGGCCAACACAACCACAAACCCGGCACGAAGGCCGTCAACGACATAAACGGCGCAATGGCCGACAACCCTGCGGCTTTACCTTCTCCTCCGGCGAGGGCGGGGATGACGGCGTGGACGAATGTCGTGGACGAACGTTCGTCCCCTCCACCTCGGCTTCCTCCCCCTCTCCCCTTCTCCTCCTCCTTCTTCCTCCTTCTTCCATTTTCTTCTCCTTCTTCCTCCTCCTTCTTCCTTCTTCTTCCTTCTTCTCCTTCTTCCTCCTCCTTTTTCTTCCTTCTTCTTCTTCCTTCTTCTTCCTTTTTCTTCCTCCTTCTTCTTCCTCCTTCCTCCAGGGCCGCGGCGGGCTCGCCGGGGCCACTGCCTTGGGCCGACGCCGGGCAGTAGGGCGGGCCGGTTGTCATGCTGAGCGCCGAGCAACTGGGCGGTCGGAATCGGTGGTCGGAGGCCGACTGGTGGACGGGCGGCGCCGAGCGGGCGGGCGAGAGGGCAGGGATAATGACGCCGGGCGCGCCGGGCGCCGGATCTGCGGCTGCCGGCCGGCAGGGGGAGGGCGGCGCGCCTTGTGGGGCAAGGCAAGACCGGCTGGGTTCATGGGGGTCGGGACGGGCGGTCGGGGCGGGTGGAGTGGGCGAAGGAAGGCGAGGCCATGGCAAGCAAGGGCAAGGATGGCGGGCGGCGAACGAATGAAGCAGCAGCGCGGTGTGTGCGTGAGTGTGTTGTGTGGAGGAGTGAGTGTGTGGGCCGCCCACACATTTAGTTAGAGTTTTCTTGCTTAGAGTCTTTGGGCAGACACTAAACAAAGGCTTTTGTTTTTTTAAAAAAAATTCTTTGCCGAGTGCCAGGCCCGGCCCTCTTTGTCGAGTGGCAGGGCCGGCACTCGGCAAATTTTTGTTTTTTGTTTTTTTGCCCCATTATTTTTTTGCAGCCTTAATATATTATTTAAAACTCCATGTTCAAATTTGGCATAATTTTGACTTTTTTTGCTATATTTCGTTAGTTTTTTTTGTTTCGTTGAATTTTATGGAATATTTCAAATTTGAACTGCAGGTGCATGGAATAATTGAATTTGGTCGTTCAAAAAATGATATTTATGATATTTGGTGTATGTTGAGGCCTTATCCAAGAACTCACATGAAATTTCGAGCATCTTGTTGACGTAACATGGCGAGGTACCTGCGGGAAAAGTGTATTTAAATTATATAAAATCCGAACGAAGTCCAAAAATGACGAAACTTGTCGGGGCGTCGTGTTATCGCATGTAGAGTCTATGGTAAAAAATTGAGAAGGTTTCGAGCAAGTTGCGACGTCGGATACCTAAAACACAGACATCTCCAGATGTCTGGTACACAGTCCATCAGTACATAGCAACACATGTTCCGTACTTCCATGCACCATCTAAGGTGTCATATGCACCCTACCGGTCCCTCTCTCTCTCTCTCAAAACATTAGAACAGAAGAAGAAAAGAGAACGAAAAGAGGAGAGCGCTCCCCAAAACCCACCATCCCCGCCAGAGTTCATTAGGGAGCTCGTCGGAGAGGCATTCCGTCGTTCTCACCGGCGTCTTCCCCATCCTAGATTTGAGAAAGGAGTCCTTCCCCGTGCCTTCTTTTTTTGTTCAAGCCATGGATTATCCACAACATCGAATCCCTTCTCCAAGCCACTCCTACCGGAGCTGCTATTGGTGGAGCATCCCTTCGACCCGGTGAGACAACCGCCAAGCCCCTCACTCTTCCTTCCTATCCCTACTTAGCTCCTAGAACCGCATGCATGCGAAATCCATTATCCAAACAAGTTCCCCACACTCAGGCTACAGGCTAATATATGTAGACCGTGTATATGATTCAGCTCAGCAGGAGACTGAGATAGAGACCTAACGTATTTAGTGGGTGCCAAGGAGCACTCAGGTGCTCGTCAATTTTTAAATAAACCCTATGACGACTGATGGAATGATGGTGGGTAGCAAAGTACGCAGGTCCTAGGAAGCGTAGCATAGCATGCATGTTTGTTTTCTCCAAAAGCAACAAGTACGTACGCATCATCAGAGTAAACATGCACCAGTTATCATCAGCAATTCAGCATAGATAAAAGGCATAACCAAATAGAGCCATCATCAGGAGCAGTCGTGATGGAGTGTAATGGTAACTATAGGTTGGTTGTTGCCAGTGCTACATCTGCTGCTGCTAGAAACAAAAAAGGGAAAAAGAAAAGACGAAAGGGAAACGGCAACCGGCAGCAGCAGGAGCAAAGAGGAGTAAAGTAACGTGCTAGGCAAACCGCACCGTACGTACCGTTATCATCACACACACGACACACAGGGACAGGCCATGTAGGAGTATCCTCCTTCAGGCCGCGTTTAGTTCGGCCACCGAATCGGCGCCGCCGGATTCGGTGCGCACTGTAGCTACTGTAGCGTTTTGTTTTTATTTGGTAATAATTGTTCAATCGTTGACTAATTAGGCTCAAAACGTTCGTCTCGTAAAGTACAACTAAACTGTGCAATTAGTTTTTGATTTCGTCAACATATAATACTCCATGCATGTACCGCAAATTTGATGTGATGGAGAATTTTCTTTTTACATAGTGCCAAATTCTAGAATTTTGGGTAACTAAACATGGCCTCAGTACTCAACGTCCCTTGCAACGTACGTCTGGCTCTGGCAACTGCGCGTGCGTGTGGGTCCTCACTCCTCTCCCCTCTGGACCTGGACTGTTTCTTCATTCTCGCGTTGCTTTTGCTGCGTCGTCCCTGTGGCACGTTGCTTTTTAGGCAGTTGGGAATAAGAGATTAAACTTTATGAGTGTCATGTCAGGTGTTATACGGAGGTGTCATGTGTTCGAATAATAATAATAAAATAAATTATAGAAGTCATCGGTAATCTACGAGATAAATTTATTAAACATAATTAATCAATCATTAGCACATATTTACGGTAGCACCACATTGTCAAATCATAGACTAATTAGGTTTAAAAAATTCATCTCGCAAATTAGTCTCAATCTATACATTTAGTTTCTTAATTAGTCTATGTTTAATACTCTATACATGTGTCCAATCATCCGATACGTTCAATCGGGCCGGGTAGATAGCTAGCTATATATATATATATATATATATATATATATATATATATATATATATATATATATATGAAAATAGGATTTGGACCAGCAAAGAAAAAAAGTTTCAAAAAAAGAAAAGGACGATGCACGTGCGCACGCACGCACGCGACGCGTATGCGTGGCCCGGCCCTGTGTACTATTGCCATTGCAATAATGGCCGGCCAGCGGCACGTCTACGGCTTCAATTCGTCACGTTGGGACCGGAGGAGAGACCAAACGGCGGCGGATCGGATCGGAGGAAGAAGCTGCTGCCGCGGTCGCGGTGGGTTGCTCACTTTTGCTTGCTTGCATTGGTTCGTCCGTTCCGTTCGATCATGGAGATAGAGGAGTGGTTGCCATACATGCATGTTAATTACCTAACCAAGTGGCTAGACGATTGATTGATTAGTACGTAGTACCAATTAATTAGCGGGTAAAGACAGGACAGGATGCGTGGGCGCACGCTGCAATGATGCATAGGCTAAAACTAACAATGGACTATATATATGATCTATATATACCTATTACCTAGTACTTAGCTAGTTAATCCGCGAGGAGTTGCGTGCTACATCAGTGCAGGAAGTGAGACCGTACGTGCCAACATCACCCAACATTACCTAGTAGCACTGAGAAAACGGGAAAAAAAATTGGGTGCGCGATGGGCTCATTCAGCCAGCCATGCGCCCCTACGCGAGATGTTTGACGTGTGGCGCGGGAAAAGAATCAACGCTCGTGGGATGAAGCGACTCGTATGAAGCGCTCGCGAACGCCTCTGGCTGGTTGGCAACGCTCTCGTCTGCGACTCGGTCAGCGGCTCGGCTCCAAGCGCAGGGGCGGGGCGGTGCATAGCTGTGGCCATGGCGCTGGGCGGTGCGTAGCTGTGGCGGTGTGTGCGTTCATGGCCTTGCCCTCGCGTGCGCTCGTTGGGATGCACGGAGGAGCTCATGCCGACGTCATCCATGGCTTGCACCTGCAGGTAGCTGGAGTACGCGCTCCGGCGGGGAGGAGGTCGTGCCGATGCCGTCCATGGCGTCGCAGGAAGCTGGACGTGCCCTTGCGAAGGAGCTCGTGTGCCGACATCGTCCATGGCCTCGCCCTCGCAGGAAGCAGCACTCGCCGCCGTTGCGGCAAAGAACTTTTGTGCCCTAACTCGATCTGTTACAACTCCGCTCCTATCGGCCAGGCACTCGGCGTGGTGCTACGCTTGGAGCCGAGCCGCTGACCGAGCCGTGGACGAGAGCGTTGCCAGCCAGCAAGCGTCCGCGATCGCTTCATCCCGCGAGCGTTGATTCTTTTCCCATGCCACACATCAGACATCTCGCCTAGGGGCGCATAGCCGGCTGAATGAGCCCGTCGTGCACCCATTTTTTTCCCGAGAAAACGACTTCACCCAACCTGATGATACAGTTAGGGTTTGATACCATGAGCTAATTGTTAGTTAGATAATTTTAGTTCAAATTAGTTTTTAGTGCATCTAAATGGGGAGGCCTATTAGGTGGGCTA
This sequence comes from Miscanthus lutarioriparius, assembly GCA_904845875.1. Taxonomy (NCBI): domain Eukaryota; kingdom Viridiplantae; phylum Streptophyta; class Magnoliopsida; order Poales; family Poaceae; genus Miscanthus; species Miscanthus lutarioriparius. Next base: position 93,586 of record CAJGYO010000892.1, on the reverse strand, counting down.
ACTTTTTATTCAAGTCTTCAACTAATTTTTAGCCAGCTAGCTAGATAGCTAGCAAACCATAACTAACTTTTGGGGGGGGGGGGTTGCTACGGACCGTCGATCTAGGTGGCTATGAAGTAATAGGAGAAATACTTTTTTATTTTTTTTAGAAATAGGAAGGAATCAAATTTGAGGTGACACATTTACATTGCAATTTTAGTTTGTGCTTTACTTTCCTAGCTTAGTGATAGGCTAGTCGGTAGGTTTGAAACCTAGGTTGCATAACTCTTTTTTACGGTAGAGATAGCAACGCACTAGCAAAATCGTAGTTGTACATTTAGATAGTTTATTTTTCTGCATAGGTTTTGACTAGGTGAAATTAGAGGCCATAGTGAGAAGTAGAATTTTAAGTTGCCTAATTCACCCCCTCTTAGGCGTCACGGTCCCTTACATCGCGTCCAGTGCAGCATCCGGTCAGGAACCGATGCCGCATTTTCTTTTTCTAAGTCCACAACCACTTCGCCCTTACTTCCAACCTGCTAACCACAGAATGTAGAACTTGTGTGCACGTGTGTTAGCATTTTTTCAAGTATTTTACAAGGTTAGAAGTTAGCACACTAGGTCCCTAAATACAATGCATGAATCATGTCACCTAGTGGCACTCGATAAACCGCTTAGCCAACGATTTCCCCTCTTTATAGTACGGCTATGGATCTTAAATCACTCATACCCTCTATAGTGTCTTGAGTGCAAACTAAAAATGGCTCCTATAATTATAACTTTGCCTTGAGCCCATTTTTATTTTTCTCTTTCATCTTTTCCAAATTGAGCACTTGATCATCTCTTTTGTGGTCATCACCTTCACCATGGCCATCATCTAGCTTCACCACTTGGGTTGGACCACCTTATCTAATTTACACACTTAGATCAAAAGTTAGTCCTATGTTTCATCAATTAACCAAAACCAAACTAGGGCTTTCAGACGTGCTTCAAGATGGCCGTCGGCTGGTTGCTACCGGTCGCCGTCTCAGATCTGAAGGTAGCAATTTCAGAGAAAATTCTATTACTAATTCTAGATCGGAGAGTAGTTGTACATGGGATTCAAATAACAAAATTCATCTGACGTCAAATAACAAGTAATAGAATACAGAGGGGTTCTGTTACTCACTTGTTAGGATCATTATTGACTTGGTTAGCTTCTTTTCTGTTAGCCTCTTCTTCCATCTCCATGGAACAGAATACAAGAGCAGAGCAACTCGTCCCTCCAGCACTTGAATAACCTAGGGAATCGTCTTCTTTGTCGATAAATCCGGCGATCACTCCTTGGTAGGTCCGTCTGTGCAGCCCTCTCGCAACTGCGCCCTTTTTTCGACTGCGCGGCCGTCTGCGCAGTTTGCCTGCCATTTTCCTCGGCTCGCGCCTTTTTCCTCGTCGCGCGTGCTACAGGAATGGGCCATAAAGAGGCTTATGGACCGACGTATGTGCTTGTTCTTTGCCTATTTGCTTCCTACCGCTCGATCAGGAACAAAGGGAATTGGGCGCAGGTACATCCCAGGACGTAGTTGTTCGTAAGTTAGAGGAGCTGGTTCCGTCTTCTTTACACAACAGAGCCACCTGCCTTGGTTGCAGCATTTTGTTTTGAAAAGTTCTTCTATTCTGCTCCCTCCACACATTCCACCAAAAATAGATCATGATGCCGTCAAACTCTTTCCTCTGTCCTCTGTCAAATTTTGTGCGACATCTATGCCAATAGCTATGCAATGATCCGTTTGTTCCAACTCCGTCGATCACTGATAATCCAAACCAATGTTTTATGAGCGACCACACCTGGTTTGAGAAAACACAGCCCTTGCAAAGGTGTGTTGGAGTTTCTAGATCGCTTCCTCAAAGCTTGCAAATTGGGTCATTTGGCCAATGCCGTTTCATCAAATTGTTGGCAGTCAGTATCTTTTTATGCAGCAAAGCCCAAGCGAAAAATCTGCATTTGGGTTCCGCCTTTGCTTTCCATATCGGCAACAGTTTCAACTTACTGAAGGTCCCTGGAACTAGATACTGTAAGCACTCATGGTTGTATATTCTCCATTTTCTGTCCACCGCAAAACAACGGTATCCTCCCTGCTATCATCTAACTCTATTTGGTTAACGGCTTCCCAAAGTGTGGCATATTCATGCATTTCCTGTGGTGTGGTTAATGGTGTGATATGGGATATCCATCTGTTGTCCTGAAGGGCCTTCTATACCGTAATTTTTTTCCTTTTCGCTCTCTTGAACAGACTTGGTGCAATACTTTGGGAGTTCACCCTTGCACCTAGGAGGATGTCTAAAACATGGCCAGTTTACCGTCGCCAATCATCACTACTGTGGACGCCGTGAAAAGGTCTCTGTCATGAGTGTCACAAGGGAGATCAAGCCTATTCCACGCTCTTTCCCTCTATCTAAGCCTATTCCACGCTCTTTCCCTCTATCTCCACTAGAACCAAAGCTAGGCAATCTTAAAGCCCGGGCAAAACGTTCGAGGTCCAGAATCCCTATGATAGAGCTGGAGTGCCTGATCTTTCGGTGAGTGGAGGATAACTATGATTTGGTGGGTGTCGACCCTCGCGATCCAACTATGACGAACAAGTCCGTGGCGCCTTAGCAATCGCTGAACCAACTCCCGATGGTTATTGACCTTGCTGGTGCAAGATCAATCTGATCATGAAGATCAATTCCTGCAGGCAATCGAAGAACAAGCAAGAATTTGAGGCGAGCAACCCTAATTATTACTCGAAGGTGGGGTTCTGAATTACACGAAGACGAAGCTTCGGAAGTAGCAATGGCTAACTTAAGCAAAACAAAACCCAAGCAATAGAGGGGGCGCAGCCCCTGGCTAAATAGGGGGAGGAGGCGTGAGGAAGGTAGGCGCCCAGCCTGCCCACTAGGCAGGGAATAGGCGCCCAAACAGCTACACGCCATCTCCTTGATCCCTTTCCTGATTTAGGTGGCGCAACATCTTTCTGGTTATTTCTTGACAAAACTAAAAAAAACACATAGGTGGCGCAGCACCTAGACATTATTCTGGTCAGGTTCATCATGAGCATAGATGGCGCATGCACTTAGAAAACTTATGGTCCTTCATTCTTCAAAATCATCACGAAGTTTAATTCACGTGCACGAGCTCGAGTGAGTGGTCCTAGTGGCGCCTGTCTTTGGTTCGGGCTTGGAGTAGCCATTCCCATGTCAGGGTTGATGTCTTCATCATCCTCCCCTTCTTGAATCGAAGTCGTCCTCGATGGAAGCTCCTCACCGCCTGCCGCATATGGTTTCAAATCTGCAACATTAAAACTAAAGGAAATACCATAGTCCAGAGGGGTGTCAAGTATATAAGCATTATCATTAATTTTCTTTAACACCTTGAAGGGACCAAAGAAGACGGGGCATCACTTAGACCTGCACAAACTAGGAAAGCGATCCTTGCGCAAATGCAACCAAACCAAGTCACCGTGTTCAAAAGTAACAAGTTTACGTCCTTTACTACCAACAACTGATTTTTAGCATTAGTGTGCGCAATGTTCTCATTGTGTTTGCTCATGGATGTCCAACATTTGTTTAACACGTGCAACAACATCTACATGTGGGGCGTCCAAAGGATCAAAGGACAACAAGTCAATTGGCGCCCGTGGAATGTAACCATAGACAACCCGAAAAGAGCACATTTTCGTGGAGGAATGTGTATACACGATTGTAAGCAAACTCGACATGGGGCAAACAATCCTCCCAAAGTTTTAGATTCTTGTCTAACACAGCCCTAAGCATCGTAGATAAGGTTCTGTTCATAACCTCGCTTTGCCCATCTGTTTGTGGGTGACAAGTGGTCTTTGAAAAGCAATTTAGTTCCTAGTTTATTCCAAAGAGATCTCCAAAATGACTTAGGAACTTAGCATCGCGAATCGAGACTATTGTAGTTGGAACACCATGTAAACGAATAATCTCGCGAAAGAACAACTCAACAACGCCGCAAAGCATCATCGGTTTTATGACATGGTATGAGTGAGCCATTTTAGAGAATCGATCAACAACCACAAAGATACTATCCCTCCCCTTCTTAGTTCGAGGTAAGCCCAAAACAAAATCCATAGAAATATCTAGCCAAGGAGAAGTAGGGACAGGTAACGGCATATACAAACCGTGGTTGTTCAGGTGTGACTTAGCTTTCTAGCACGTGGTACAGCGTGCAACAAAACGCTCCATGTCGCGGCGCATCTGGGGCCAAAAGAAGTGTGCGGCCAAAATCTCCTGTGTCTTGTAAACACCAAAGTGTCCCATGAGGCCGCCACCATACGCTTCTCGCAATGAAGAAAAGATGAACCGAGCTTGCAGGAATACATAGCTTGTTAGCGCAGAACAAGAACCCATCGGTTACATGGAATTTACCCCATGGTTTACCATCCTTGCAATGCATCATGATGTCCTTAAAGCGAAGATCATCGGCGTATTGTTCTTTCACGGTTTGTAAACCAAAAATTTTAAAGTCTAACTGGGGACAAAGATGGTGTATCTACGCGACAAAGCATCAACAATAATGTTGTCTTTCCCGTTCTTGTGTTTGATGATGTAAGGAAAAGACTCTATGAATTCGACCCACTTAGCATGCCGACGGTTCAGATTAGTTTGGCTACGAATATGTTTTAATGCCTCATGATCGTAATGAATTATAAACTCATGAGGCCAAAGATAGTGCTGCCATGTTTGAAGTGTGCGAACCAAAGCGAAAAAGCTCCTTATCATAAGTTGAATAATTCGGACTAGCACCGCTTAATTTTTTGCTAAAGTAAGCAAGCGGCTTGCCCTCTTGCAAAGAAAACACCGCCTAAGCCAATACCACTAGCATCGCATTCAAGTTCAAATATCTTATTAAAATCGTAGTTGTAGTAAGGGGCATGTGTCAACTTATCTTTTAGAATGGTGAATGCCTCGTCACATGCCGCACCCGGAGAAAGGAACGCCCTTCTTGGTGAGCTCATGCAACGGGGCGGCAATGGAGCTGAAGTCACGCACGAACCGTCGGTAGAAACCTACAAGCCCAAGAAAACTCCGAATCTGCGTAACAGAATCGTCGGCGTGGGCCAGCTACGGATGGCGTCAATCTTGTCTTCTGTCCACTTCAATGCCCTACGGAGTAACAACATAGCCAAGAAACAAAACACGTTGTGTGCAAAAGTCGCACTTGTCCAAGTTACCAAACAAGCGGGCAATACGCAAAGCATCAAAAATAGCATGCAAATGTTCCAAATGCTCTTTCATAGACTTGCAGTAAATTAGAATATCATCAAAATAAACAACCACAAACAATCCTATGAAAGGCCTCAAAACTTCATTCATTAAGCGCATAAATGTCTTTGGGAGCATTAGTCAATCCAAACGGCATAACTAACCATTCATATAAGCCAAATTTTGTTTTAAAAGTCGTTTTCCATTCATCCCCAAGTTTCATTCTAATCGATGGTACCCGCTACACAAATCTACCTTGGAGAATATAACACACCGCTAAGCTCATCAAGCATATCATCAAGGCGAGGTATAGGATAACGATAACGAATTGTGATATTGTTAATCGCTCGACAATCTACACACATCGCCCGTACCATCTTTCTTTGGGACAAGTAGTACCGAAGCGAGCAAGGGCTAAGAGACTCACGAATGTAGCCCTTATCAAGTAGCGCTTGGACTTGGCGCTGAATCTCCTTTGTCTCATCGGGATTAGTGCAGTGCGGGCGCGGTTGGGAAGCTAGGCGCCCGGGATGAGGTCGATCTGGTGCTCAATGCCACGAATGGGAGGAAGACCTTGTGGTAATTCCTTCGAAACACATCGGCAAAGTCCTACAAAAGCTTAGTAACAAAGTTAGGGGTATATCCAAAGATGGTGCATCATCGAGTGAAACCAAAGACATGAGAACATACAAGCGCATAGCAAGGCATATTATCAACATGTAGTTCATCAAAATCAGCACGCAGAGCAAGTAAAAAAGAGCATGTAGCTTAATCTCTTTAGACGCTTTGGTTGTTGTGGGCATTGTTTTAATGCTTTAGTAGCCCGAGCAATGTCATCTTTCACAATCTGCTCAGGGGTCATTGGATGAAGAATAATTTTCTTGCCCTTAAACAAGAATGAATAATGATTTGTGCGACCATGATGTAAACAATCAAGATCATATTGCTAGGGCCTACCAAGCAACAACGAACATGCCTCCATAGGAACAACATCGCAATCAAGATAATCGAATAAGAACCCATGGAGAAGTGAACACGCATCGAGCGTGTTACCTTGAGTTTGCCACCTGGTTGAGCCATTGAATGTGGTAGGGATGTGGATGTGGGCGCGTTTGGAGAGACAACTTCTCCACCAGATCCGAACTTGCCAAATTGTTGCAACTACACGCCGTCAATGATGATGCGAATGGATCGTTCTTGCACAACGCCTTTGGTGTGGAACAAAGTGTGGCGGCCGGTTCTTCGCTTTCGGTCATGCAACCTGTGTATTGAGGACTCATTGCACAACAAGACTCTCATACTTGTCGGCGTCGATGGCGATACGTGTTCTTCCGCATGTCCTGAAACGTCGGCGACAAGCATAGCATATATAGTTTCATCGGAATCACTAGCGGAAGAATACTCACCATCATCACGTATAATCAATGTACGCTTGTTGGGGCAGTCCCGTATCACATGCCCATAACATTTGCAACGATGGCATTGAATGTCCTTTGTACAGCTAGCGAAAGAGGAGGCGCTCTTATTAGCTGAAGGGGGCGCTGGAGGTGGAGCTGCTACCTTGTCACATGACATAACTGCTAGGTGGGGAGGGCGCCGTAGGGGCTGAATGGGTCAAAGTAGTGCGACCTGCAAAAGAGTTAGAATGGGTCCTTGCTCGTCGTCCCTGCACTTCACGTTCAGCTTTGCAAGCAAATGCAAACAAAGTAGTAATATCATCATAGTGCTTATAATCAAGAATATCCTGAATTTCACGGTTCAAACCACCACGAAATCGTGCCATCGCAGCATCATTAGTCTCAACTAAACCACAACGAATCATGCCCGGTTTGCAACTCCTGATAATACTCTTCTACAGATTTGGTTTCTTGCTGAAAACGCTGCATTTTATTAAGCAAGTCTCGTGCATAATAGGAAGGAACAAATCGGTGTCGCATGACAGTTTTTAATTGCTCCCAAGTTGTGGGAATGTTATTAGGGTGTTTGCTGCGATGCTCTGATGGCGGGGAAACGGGTGGCTATGATCCGCCTCCGCATCAGCAGAGACAAATTTGGTTTTGGTTAAATTTAATTGGGACAAAAGGAAAAGAACAGGTATTGTGAGTCCATACTTCCATAATTCTTATATTTGCATAAAAATTATGTTAATTACATCTCCGAAGAGAATACCCCTGATTAAGAGCTCCAACATGAGTACATGGAAAATAAGATTACATCATATGGCTTCCTATTACAAACTACAAAAGAAAACAAAGTCTTCAGTCTTGTAGTCGCGGATAGATGCATGTGTATATTTTGCACTTGGCCATGATCATTTCTTGAATGATGTATAGTCATTGTATCATATATGGACGTGGCTTATCTTGAAGACTAAATTTGACATAGTCTTGTTGAATCATGGAGGTCATGGTTTGACATTTATAAATATACTCAACATATGGCGCAATATATTATATGGGCAAAGACAAGATAATTATCTCATCAAGATTCAAGAAGATATGTTGTTGCACCAAACCTAGGTGTGACGCATGGAGTTGATTTGTTTTATCAAAGTTGGCGTACATGCTCATGACATGGTATTTGACCAAGGGTTCACATGCACTATGCTATTTAATTTGATTTGATTTGGTTCGTTATAGCTAGACATAACCTTATATGAGTGCAGTCTAACTAAGGAGCTAGATCTAAGTTAGCCGTGATGCATAGCATATGGAGGGCCTATCTGGGGCATAATTGACATTTCTTTTCAACATGACATGAGTTCATTTCTTGGCAAACTAACGCACACTCTTTGTAAATATGAATGACTGATAGCTTATTTGGGTTTTTTTAGGAGACCACGATGTGCATGTATTTAGTTTATGCAAAGCTTTTATGAATATCGTGTTATCTATTTAGGCCATGACGTAGCTACGTCTTAATAACTCAGCGTATGGCCTCTGTACGATTATTTGGACATATATGCATTTTGACATATGTGCATGCCGACGGAAGAAAATTTATACATTTGTGTGATAAACATTTATTTGATGCGTTGTATCATATATATATACATATATATATATGCACGTGATTCATTATATCATGCAAGATTATGGATTGGGATGCTTTGACATATATGATATAATATTTTATTTGGGTCTAAGCCAGTACGTTTATTTTGCCATGGCTTAGAAAGATATGTGGCATCACCAGACTCGGCCGAGGCACGTGCAATTAATTTATTTTATCAAGGTTAGCATGCATACTCATAGTACGGCGTTTGGCCAGGGATTTGCATGCACGGTGCTATAAGATCCAATTTAATTTGGTCTGCCCTTTTTAACAACTTAGCTAGGCATGAACATTCATGGATGCAATCTAGCTAAGATGCAATATTTAATTTACCCATTATGCATGGCACTTGGAAGGCCTATGCTAGGCATGGATGATGCGCTTGGAAATTATGATAAATATAACAAAGCTTATTTGACTTAGCTAAGTCTATATCGATATGCATGACACTTTGGTTATTCTAACCCTGGCGCCGTAGCAGGTTAATTAGCATGGGCGATCATGGTATAGAATTTGATATGATGTAATGAATTTAGTTAAGTTTATTTATACGGTCTAGCCGTCATTTAAAACGGCGTAATTTTATCTAATGTATGACTAAGAATACTTGATTCCACGGCAGCATGAATGCACTATCGAGCAAGTATGTAATGAATCGACGTGCTTTTTATGCCGAGTATAATTTCTTTTGTTTTAATTATACATCTATTTACATGTTGATGGCGGAACATGGTGCCGTGGATGAGTACACCGAGACCTCTGAAATACGTCGGTTTATTTACTTGACCGAAAATGCACTAATAACCGTAACATATTCATTACGTGGAGAAGTGCAATATGGCGTAGTTTTGTTTATTTATTGATTAGAACATAAGCCATTGACAAAGGTCATGGCCGTGCAACATGCAAAAAGTATCGTTCAGCGTGCATGTAGTTAGACCGTAAGGCAATGTTAATTTGCATATGATCTTTATTTTCTTTGCGGACATAGGACATGTAGATGCCAACCGGCTTTGCATGGTAGCCGGTGATTTTGGCAGAGGACTACTACACATTTTCATAGCCTCAATTTAGTTGAGTGCATGATTTGCTTTTTATCATGGTTGCCAGTGAAATACATGCTGGTGTAATGCACGGAGTACAGGAGGCATGCAGACGCTAAGTAAGTTAACTTTGTGCAGAAGACACTAATTAACACGCTGGCGACGCTCAAGGCATATATGCATGGACTGAATATGCAGCACATTGTCAATGTCTTGTTTTTTATATAATTTCATTTGCACATATGATTGTTTCTTTGATTTGATAGAAACCCATGCATGATCTTTCTTCATGGCAGTAGCATGCGAGTTATTTATTTTCTTTGATGCATCATAAGAATGGGCCGGCATTGCCGTGGCCAAAACACATGTAGATTTGTTTAGATAAGAAGCCGATTCATGTCCATATCAAATTTACCATGAACCGGGTGGAGCCAAAGCGCGTCCACCAATTTTGTACCATGAACCTTTAACCGGGTTGGAGCCAAGATCGCGTCCAACCAAATTTTCACCATAAACATAACCGGGGTAGAGCCAAAGCGCGTCCGACCCAATTTTCAACCATGGGATGGAGCCAAAACGCATCCAAACCCGTATTTCACCGAGGCATATTTGCTGCCTTTTTACACCTTCACCGGGGCATATCGCCCATGCGCATAAGCGCGATCGTAACCACCGCTATTTACCTTTTACCGAGCTTGCGGCCCATGCGCATAGCGTGGCCATTTGGCCCTTATACCTTTACCAAGGCATGATGCCCATATCACGAGCACCGTCCTCACCGCCCTGTTTATACCGAATAGAGGACGAGGCTTGGCGATGGAGTTGCCGATGACGCTTGTGGATGAAACAACGAGATGAGAAGCGGGATGGGAGGGGTAGGATCGGAGAAGCGCCATGCGGCCTCTCACCTTCTTCGGGACCTCGGACCCGGCGACGTCGCTTCTTGCGGCGAGCTTCTAGTGCCTTCCATGCGGCGGAGAAGCGGCGAACCGCGGCAACGATGGTGCAAGATGAGCAGCGCGACGACTTTGGCGGTGGTTTGCGTTGTGGATTGGTGAAAGGCGGCTGACGGCACTATGGATCGAGAGCGGGGGCTTTGAATGATCGCCATGGCTGCTATTTATAGAGCAGAAGCGAGCAGCCGTTCCTCAAAGAATTTGGCGCTCTTTTTCATTTGATTATGCGGCGCTGGCGCTTTGTTTTGAATTGCTGAGCGCGGCTTGATCGTGCGGACGTGGAAGTTGCATATGACCCGGTCTCGCAGCGGCGAATAGGAGACATGACCGGGCGCTTGACTCTATTTGAATGTGTAAAGCGCTCAGAGCTGCCTCCTCGCTGGCAACCTGCATTTGGACCATTTGTTTATTCTTTAATCTGAAGTGATTAAGGAGAATAGGAAATAGCTTATTTCTGGCGGCGTCACGCGTCGTGATATCGCTTCTTGTATATGTACCACACACGTACTTGCATGGCCATGTTTTGATTAACCCATGTGTATGTATGTGCGTGTATGTATTTACGGCCGGGTGTATTTATGGGACATGTGATTGCCGTGCTTTTGTTTATTTGTCAAGGCGTGAACACGCTCATGCATATATGTACATGTGTGTCTCCTTTTTCTTTTTGCTCCATCTTCTTTTCCTCTTTAGCGATGTTATATTATTCCTTATTTGCCTATATCATATTCATATAAAACTTGATCATCTATACCATTTTATTTAATATGCTATAAATGTTTTCACACATTTTGGGTATGCCAAAATCGGTGTCAACAGATGCCCCCTCGAGGTCCGGATGCGAAAACTACTTTTTATATGTTGACGGATCCGGAGCTCGAAACTTGAGATTTTTTTTTTTATGATCTCACTTTTTTATTTATGATCTCAGTTTTTTCTTTTGGAAACATACTTTGGGGCACTTGACTCGCATGGAGGTTTGCGCATATAAATGATACTTATCAAGCAATGACGTATAGTCTCACGTTATATTGATCTTTATATCAAACTCTTGGAGGACATAACATTTTAAACGTTTGTTTCATGGTCGTAGTTTAATTTTAAGAACTTTGGATTTTTTTTTGTTGCATTCAGTTTAAACTCATGATGCATTGAAGATGCAATGGGGGCATTTGTTTATTTTCATGCCAATAGTTTAGGCTCATGTCGCAATAGATCATCCTTTTTCATATATATATTTTTTAGCTTCAGTTCATGCTCATGAAGCTATGAAACATTTCTTCTCTTTTTTTTTCTGCTTACGGTTTAGGCTCACGAAGGAGTACGTTTTTTGTGTGTGCTAACAGTTGTAGCAGTGGAGCTTCATTTTTTTGTTTTAGTTTATACTCGTGAAGGAATGGAGCCTTGTAATATTTTTATTCTTGATGCTACAGTTTAAGCTCATGAAGCGATGGAGCATTAGGGGTTTTTTTACGCTACAGTTTAAGCTCATGAAGTGATAAAGCATTGGTTTTTTTTACGCTACGGTTTAAACTCATGAAACGATGGAGCATTTGTTTTCTTTACAGTTTAGACTCGTGAAGGAGCATTTTTTTTTGTGCTAACAGTTTAGGCTCTTGTAGCAATGGAGCGTTATGAATCTTTTTTTTATACTTTAGCTTCAGTTTAGGCTCGTGAAGCAATGGAGCGTATGTCTTCTTTACAGTTTAGGCTCATGAAGGAGCGTTATGAATCTTTTTTTTTACTTCAGCTTCAGTTTAGGCTCGTGAAGCTATGGAGAGTATGTCTTCTTTACAGTTTAGGCTCATGAAGGAGCGCTTTTTTTTGTGCTAACAGTTTAGGCTCATGTAGCAATGGAGCATAATATGCATATTTCCTCACGCATAGTAACGCTTTAGAAATTTTCCATTTACTGGCGGTGGGCAATACTCGCCATCTGGGGATATGATTCTATAAGCGCCACTAGAGTAGACATCCTTCACAATATAAGGACCTTCCCATTTAGGCTCGAATTTGCTTTGCATTCGATGAGTAATATTCATAGGCCGAATGACCGCTAGAACCAAATCCCCTTCTTTGAACGACCTCCTCCTTACGCGCTTGTCAAAAGCTCGGGACATTCTAGCTTGGTATGCCTCCAAGTTTTGCAATGCACGAAGACGTTTTTCTTCGAGGATGTCTAGTTCCCTTAGGCGTAATTTTGCCGATTCATCTTCATTGAGTTCTTCTTGGATAGCAACTCTTAAGGAAGCAATTTGCACCTCTAGTGGCAGGACCGCCTCTCCTCCATACACAAGTGAGTAAGGAGTCATTTTCGTTGGCGTCCGAGTCGTGTTCCTACATGCCCACAAGGATTCGAGTAACTTTTCATGCCAGTGTCTCTTATTTTGTGAGACCATCTTTTTAAGCAACTTGCATAGCACTTTATTGAATGCTTCTGCTTGACCATTAGCGGCCGGATAACCTGTGGAGAAGTGATGCTTAATTCTGAATTTAGCACACATCTTCTCTATTTGTCTATTTTTAAAAGACGTGCCATTATCAGATATCATTCGGGCTGGAACCCCAAATCGATATATAAGATTGGTTCTTATAAAGTTTTCAACATTTTCCGCTTTGACTTCTTTTAGTGCTACAACTTCTGCCCACTTAGAGAAGTAATCAGTTGTGGCAAGAATGAATTTGTGTCCCTTGGAAGACGGGGGATTTATTGGCCCAACTACATCCATTCCCCACATTTCAAAGGGCCAAGACATATTAGTCGGATGTAATGGTTCATGGGGTTGATGTATGAAATTACCATGTATTTAGCATTCATGGCATTTCTTCGCAAATTTCATAGAATCATCAAACATTGTAGGCCAATAATAACACAAATGTCTTAGTTGGTAGTGTAGCTTGGGTCCAGATTGGTGTGCGCCGCACACTCCGGAGTGAACTTCATTTAAAGCTTTGATTACCTCGTTGCCTGCAAGGCAGCGAAGTAAAATGCCATCGCATGAACGCCGATAGAGCGTGTCGTTTATACATGTATAATTCAGTGATCTCTTTCGAATCCTAGACCTTTCACTAGAATCTAGGGGCAAATATCCATGAAGGAGATAATCGAGAAAAGGTGTTCTCCAATCACCCATCTCAATTTCGTACGTATCTATAGTCATGGCTGAAGTAGATGGTATGTATTCTTCCTCAGTAAGTATGGGGAGGACTCTTCGTTCCTCTACGTGAACATCCACGGTTTGATATGGATTTAGTGACATGTCAAGCAGCTAAGCTTGCCAATGCATCTGCTTTCTCATTTTGGCTTCTCATAACATGCTGAATTTTTAGATCAACAAACATAGCCATTAGTTCTTTTGCCTTCCAAAAATATGGCAAAAGCCCTTGCTTTTTTACCGCATATGTTCCCAACAATTGGTTAATTATTAATTGGGAGTCTCCATATACATAGAGTGTGTTTAAACCCATATTGTGAGCCATTTCAAGCCCAATAATTAGAGCCTCATATTCAGCAGCATTATTTGAAACCGCTGAAGTTAATGTGAAGGAATATGGAAGTATTGCTTCGTCCGGTGTGACAAACACGACCCCTGCGCCTGCTCCTGATTTCCGGCAAGCACCATCAAAATACATTTGCCATGTAGGCTTAGACACCGTAGTGGTGAAGAGTACCTCATCTGGCAGATCATCATCAATGGGAAAGTCATCAGGTATGGGATGTGCGGCTAGAAAATTAGCCAAAGCTTGACCTTTAATAGCTTTTTGAGGCACGAACACAATATCAAATTGTGAAAGGAACATTGCCCACTTAGCCAATCTACCAGATAATGTCATTTTATTTAAGATATGTCGGAGTGGATCAGCTCTCGAGACAAGATGTATTGTATGTTCTAGCATGTAATGGCGAAGCTTTTGTGCTGCAAATACAAGTGGCAGGCATATTTTTTCTATATCCGGGTAATTGCACTCGCCCCTACAGAGGGTGCGGCTTAAATAATATAGGGAGACTTCTTTCCCCGCATCATTGGTTTGTGCCAAAAGAGCGCCCTAATGAAGTCGGCATGGTCTGCCGTATAGAGGATTAATGGTCGCCTTTTAATTGGCGCGCCTAGGACAGGAGGATTTGTTAAATATTTTTTATGTCCTTGAATGCATTTTGACATGCTTGATCCCATTGAAACGGGACTCCTTTCTTCATGAGTCGGGAAAAGGTTTGCACCACCCGGACAGTTTGAGATGAACCTTCTAATGTATGCTAAATGGCCTTGGAGGCTCTTTAATTCATGCAAGTTTGTTGGTCGAGGCATGTCGACAATTGTCTTTATTTTAGTAGGGTCAATTTCAATTCCACGCTTGGTGACTATGAAACCAAGGAATTTTCCCAAGATACTCAAGGCGCACTTCATAGGATTCATCTTTAATTTATGTTTTCTAAAGCGGTCAAACACCATTTCCAAATGTTTTAAGTGATCTTTCTCGTGCTTAGATTTTACAACGATATCATCTATATAGCACTCAACGATTTCATACAACAACCCATCAAGGACAATGGTCATTGCATCGTTGATACGTGGCGCTTTGCATTTTTTAATCCGAAGGGCATCACTTTATAACAATATATGCCCTTGGGTGTACGGAATGCTGTCAACTCTTCATCTTCTAGTGACATTTTTATTTGGTTGTAACCAGAGAAACCATCCATGAAGGAGAATATTTCATATCCCATAGTGGCATCAATAAGGATTTCAGAGATTGGAATTGGAAACTCATCTTTTGGACATGCTTTATTTAAATCTCTAAAATCCACACATACACGGATCTGCCCATTTTTCTTTTTCGTGGGCACGATACTAGACACCCATTTGGGGTATTTCACTTCTCGAATAAATCCAGCAGCTATGAGTTTATCAACTTCAGCTTCTATTTATGGGAGAAGTTCTGGACGATATCTTCTTTGTCCTTGCTTCACCGGAGGAACATCTTTTCGAACGGCCAATTTATGCACAGCCACTGTTGGGTCTAGACCTGGTATTTCTTCATAAGACCAAGCAAAGACATCTCTATTTGTAGAAAGAAATTTATGGTATTCTTCCTTACTTTCTTTAGATAGATATTTACTAATGAAGATTGGCCGAGGATCGTCGTCCGTGCCGATATTAATTTCTTCCAACTCATCAACAGTTGGTTGATTTCCATCTTCCATTTGTGGAGATGCTTCTGTAGCATCAAGAGGTTCAGCAGAGGTCATATTAACTTCATAGCCTAACCCATATTTCTCTTCTTTTAATGCTTGATCTTGGTGCAAGGCTTCAAGCTGAGCCTGAGACATCAACTTTTCAAATGGTGCGAGCTGCCCCCGGCCATCGCATAAAGAAGGACCGGTAGAAATATCATAGCCCATCTGTTGCATAATATAAAGAACTTTGTTGTCATATAAAGAGATGGGTAATGTTTTATCATCTTTATTTAACAAAGTGACCTGTGTAACCAATTTACTCTTATTATCCCTTTCAATTTGGGCTTGTTTTATTTTATTTTGCACCAAGGAGGTAAAGGAGTTGGAAATGAAATACCTCTATTTTGAGAGGGTTTACTTATGATGCGAAATATCGGATCGCCTTCCTTCCTTTGATTGCTTGGTATGTATTGGTATATCTTTTGGCTGGATAAAGACTTGACATCTTCTATCTTTGGGATATTTTGTTCCAACGGCAATGATGATTTTGGTTTTGAGACTTTATCAATAGGCTCAAAATAAAACTTTGCATCAGCATAAAAGGATTCTGCTATAGTGAATGGTTTTTTATCAACAAAAATCCTTATTATGCTCCCTGAAGGATCTTTATACTTGATGCATTGATGGAGAGTAGATGGAACAACTCCATTTTCATGCAGCCATGGGCGACCGATAAGAACATTATATGAGGTAGCCGCATCAATGACATGGAAGTATACATATGTCATAAGATTTTCAAACTTTAGAACCAGAGATATGGTACCCAATGCTTCTTGACCAGCTTGGTTAAAGCCATGAATGACAACATTTGAGCGACATAGGTCTCCTTTAGAATACCCAATCTTTTTAAGAGTGCGCAAAGGTAACAAGTTTATGGCTGAACCACCATCAATCATTATGCGATTAATGGGGAGATCATCAATCTCGCCCGAACATAAGAAGGGGTCTCATTATGCTTTTTATTTCCTAACAACAGATCCTCATCATTGAACGTAATACTTTGAGTTTGGGATAACTTTACTTCGCTTGTGAAACCTCAACCCTATAATCTTGAGGGGAAGGAAAGTGCGATAATAAATGCATTTCGCCGTCGGAAGAGAGACACAAGGCATCATACACGTAAAGCATAGTTGGTATTTTCTTCAAGTGCGAGATTACATCATACTTGACCGACACATTAGGAGTATGGTCGATCGCATCATTCGGAGTTACATTTGGGGATTTCTTTGTTGAGGAGATGGCCTAGGTAGTTGACGGCTGATCTAAGCTGAACTTCAAGAACTTCGGGTGCCTCTTCTTCGAGGAAGTGAAGAGACTCCTCATCATCCTCAAAAACTCCGATGGGGAAAGCAAATATTCTTCGAGGGGTTGTCCTCGCGCTTCTTTATATTTTGGTAGAAGCGCGGCCTTCGCCTTTTTTTCCATCATTCGTCCGGAGAGCAAATCGTCTTGAGAGTTCTTGTCGACGCTCTCCCCGATCTTTGGGAGCCTGATGGTCCACATTTTGGGGTGTGGATCCACCAAGGAAAAGCCTTGCTTTCATCTTTGGCGCTTAGCTTGTTGTTGTGGATGCCCGAGAAAGACATATTAACATGCTCGGTTTTGATATCATATATCGATCATAAGTTGGCGCATTTTTGGAGTTGCACAACTCATCGGATCACTTTGAAAAGTGGCGACATTTGATGTAGCCGTTTTCTTTCCATTTGTCATGCTTTTGAGTAGATCAAAGATCTATGGTGCCTTCATCTATGAGCTTTTGTATCATGTTTTTGACCACAAAACAATCTTTGAGCGTATGACCCAAGATGCGATGAAAGTGATGTAAATTTGGCTCATTGAATTTAGAAGCTTCTTCCGCCTTTTTCGGTTTGGGGAGCTCGATGAGTTTCAACTCCCGTGAGGCCCATGAAGAGATCCTCCACTTCTTCGTCGGGGAAAAGAGTACTTGATTTTGTCGCCGCTAAGAGCTGGCCTTCTAGGAGCTAGTGCACCCCTTTGCTTGGTAATCTTGTGGCGGTGCCCCAGTTTGGAACTTTTGAGGACCCACCATTGTCTCCATGGCCTGCATTTGCTTGACTTAGAAGGTGTGGGCTTATCTCGTGGATTGTTTTTATCCAATGGCGCCTTGTTCAACGTCCTCGGCGGACGAGACATGTGATGCATATAATTCTCTATATACGTGGCCTTTGAGGACAACTCTTGAAAGTTATTGGCCTTACACCTGCAGTGAATGGCCATGTCCGAAACTCAAGTTATTCATACACATACTGAACCGCTTCGTTCGGTGATTGGTAATAAGCGTTGGAGGCTTAAATTCCTCCACCTATTGATGAAATCATGACTTTCTCATTTGGCCTTTGTAAGGTTTGAGTCACTCGATTATTCCCACCGTTCTTTGAGTGCTATAAAAGCGCTCTAGGAAGGCGTCTGCATTTGTTCCCATGTACGGATGGAGCCAAAGCCAACTTGCTATACCATGTGAAAGCTTGGACTGATAATGTTTGTACAAATTGACGGAGGAGAAGAGCTCCATTGTGGGTCATGTATCTTGACATGCAAACAGGAAATGGGCCACATGTTCATGTGGCGATCCGGTCCCATTAAATTTACTAAATTGCGGTTGGCGATAGTTGTTCGGAAATTGTACCATGTCCACCTCCCATGGATATGGTTTCACATACCCCGGACGCATGGAATAATGCGTTTGCATATATTGAGCCTTTACGCCTTCTGAAATCATCCTTTGTATGGCTTCGAGTGTGATTTCAGGTTGGTGATGGGGACCATTATGACTAGTCGAAGCGTTCACATCATTTGTACGATTTCTGGTGTTAGCCACCTGCTCGCGGAGCGCGGCCAACTCTTCTTCTTTCTGTTGTAAGGCAGCCATCATTTGGTTCATCTGCTCTTCAACGGATTGACCTTGATTTGTGGCAAGCACTTGTTCAGCACTGCTAGGCTCACTCTCACTATACGAAGATGGTGAGCCATTCCCGCTTGAGGCTTGTGGATCTTCACCATTTAATGGGTTTAGATCAGCCGAGCCTGCAGTGTCCAATAATTCATTTTCAAAGTTAGAATGATCATCAAATAGGGGGTTATAAGACCCTACATAGATCGTATTATTTCTTGAATTACCAGAGCTTGTTAAGCTTCGAGTCACCGGACGATGACCCACCGGAATTTGTTTGCGAGGCTTCTTTCTTTTGAAGTGTGCAGAAGCGGAGGAAGTATCACTCGTGTTGCAGGCTTTTTCCTCAACACTCACCGGCATTGAAGAGAATACTTCAAAACGGTTGCTCGAGGCTCTTTTATGAGGAGGCCGATAAGCTAGTGTGGTTGTATTTTCCACTTTTGGAGTAGCTGCTTTTATTTCTCCTCGGGTGCCACCAGCATGGCTTGATGACGCATTCCCTCGTACCCAACTAGACGTAGAGTTAGTTGGTATCGCCATCTCCCTTTGCCTTAAGCTGGCACGTCTTGCACGTACATTGGCAGCCTGCTTTGCATATCTCCCTCGCTTCGAATTCTTTTTTATGAACTCTTGATGCTCGGGTAGTTTGGCCAAAATTTCGGCGCGTCGCATGATTTCACCCTCAATATTATCTGAAGATGTGGATGCTCCAGGCAACAAGCTCCTTAGGTCCTAGCATATGGTCCTTTCAATGGAAGCTTGAAAAGCTTGCCTCGCAGCATTTTGGATCCTACGATATTCCCTGCTTTGTTGAGCCAAAATTGAATCACAAACATAAGCACGTTGTGCATTAGTCATAGAGTCAATTGCATTGTTGAAGTTGGCCCATGCTTGAAGGATTTTGCGTTGCCGTCGACGGTGTCGCTTTGGAGACACAGAATCTTGTACAGAAGGCCATGACGGTGCCACCTCTGATGATATAGGATCAGAGAGTGTCGCAGCTGGATCAACATGTCCCCTCTTTATATCATTGAGGGAGAGGTGAATCCCTTGCCACCGAAGCTCACGCTTGGGCAGATCATCGCTGGGATTATAGACCAACGTGGGAATAAACTCAGGAGCTTCAGCCCGAAGTTGGCTTTTTGTAGATGAATCACTTTCAGTGGACGACATACTATATTCTATCGCCAAGGCCTTTCCTTTGTTGGAATGATGCGGGTGATCCATCTCTCCTACCGCTACAACCCTTTCTTTATTGCAGGGCTGCGGACGTTGAGGTTGATCCCACAGCACTATCCCCCTATTCGGAGGTGGGAAAGCTATTGTCGATGTATTCTTTGTCGAAGGTGCCCCAAGTATGCTTGGGGCAGGTTTGGAGGAACCAGCCCCCAACTTATCATGAGTAATTGAAGGTGGCATTTCCCCCCTTGTCTTTGGAGTCGATGAAGAGGACATCATTGGTGGCGTCGACTTGGTTGGCGATGCCCTTTTGGCACAGATAGGCCACTCCCCAAGCATAGCGGGGCGGAACTTTGGCGCTATCTTGGAACTAGGGGACTTGGTGCTCTTGGGCTTGGATGAGCCAGGAGCAACCACATTGGAGGATGTGGCCTTGCGCACATTGGTAGCACGCTCATTGGAGGCCATCATCCTTGCTTTGGCAGCAACTCTTCTTGCCCGCCGCTTTGCGGCTTTGGACATGACAGGGGTGAACCCTTCCTGAGCTTTGGAATTGACCTCTTGGTCATGAGCAACTACAGCCGGCGACGTAGCTGTAGTGTGGAGTGAACCAGCACTGTTGGAAGCTTGAACGGGGCCCATGGGAACATCGACCCAGAGGGAACCAATGCGGATCGTGATGAAGTCTTGAAGACGTCCGGCCATACCTTCATATAAGAAAACCATATATGAGTTTTCTTGAATGCAAATATGAATGCGCATATAATTTCATTTGACAATTTAGGTCAAAGCCGTATGATGCAACCATGTTGGAACTCAAAGATGAGGGGAGAAGTAGGCCCCACTAGGCGTGCCAGAATCTGATGGTGGGGAAACGGGTGGCTATGACCCGCCTCCGCATCAGCAGAGACAAATTTGGTTTTGGTTAAATTTAATTGGGACAAAAGGAAAAGAACAGGTATTGTGAGTCCATACTTCCATAATTCTTATATTTGCATAAAAATTATGTTAATTACATCTCCGAAGAGAATACCCCTGATTAAGAGCTCCAACATGAGTACATGGAAAATAAGATTACATCATATGGCTTCCTATTACAAACTACAAAAGAAAACAAAGTCTTCAGTCTTGTAGTCGCGGATAGATGCATGTGTATATTTTGCACTTGGCCATGATCATTTCTTGAATGATGTATAGTCATTGTATCATATATGGACGTGGCTTATCTTGAAGACTAAATTTGACATAGTCTTGTTGAATCATGGAGGTCATGGTTTGACATTTATAAATATACTCAACATATGGCGCAATATATTATATGGGCAAAGACAAGATAATTATCTCATCAAGATTCAAGAAGATATGTTGTTGCACCAAACCTAGGTGTGACGCATGGAGTTGATTTGTTTTATCAAAGTTGGCGTACATGCTCATGACATGGTATTTGACCAAGGGTTCACATGCACTATGCTATTTAATTTGATTTGATTTGGTTCGTTATAGCTAGACATAACCTTATATGAGTGCAGTCTAACTAAGGAGCTAGATCTAAGTTAGCCGTGATGCATAGCATATGGAGGGCCTATCTGGGGCATAATTGACATTTCTTTTCAACATGACATGAGTTCATTTCTTGGCAAACTAACGCACACTCTTTGTAAATATGAATGACTGATAGCTTATTTGGGTTTTTTTAGGAGACCACGATGTGCATGTATTTAGTTTATGCAAAGCTTTTATGAATATCGTGTTATCTATTTAGGCCATGACGTAGCTACGTCTTAATAACTCAAATAGTATGGCCTCTGTCGATTATTTGGACATATATGCATTTTGACATATGTGCATGCCGACGGAAGAAAATTTATACATTTATGTGATAAACATTTATTTGATGCGTTGTATCATATATATATATATATATATATATGCACGTGATTCATTATATCATGCAAGATTATGGATTGGGATGCTTTGACATATATGATATAATATTTTATTTGGGTCTAAGCCAAGACGTTTATTTTGCCATGGCTTAGAAAGATATGTGGCATCACCGAGACTCGGCGAGGCACGTGCAATTAATTTATTTTATCAAGGTTAGCATGCATACTCATAGTGCGGCGTTTGGCGAGGGATTTGCATGCACGGTGCTATAAGATCCAATTTAATTTGGTGCGCCCTTTTTAACAACTTAGCTAGGCATGAACATTCATGGATGCAATCTAGCTAAGATGCAATATTTAATTTACCCATTATGCATGGCACTTGGAAGGCCTATGCTAGGCATGGATGATGCGCTTGGAAATTATGATAAATATAACAAAGCTTATTTGACTTAGCTAAGTCTATATCGATATGCATGACACTTTGGTTATTCTAACCTGGCGCCGTGGCGGTGTTAATTAGCATGGGCGATCATGGTATAGAATTTGATATGATGTAATGAATTTAGTTAAGTTTATTTATACGGTCTAGCCGTCATTTAAAAAGCAGCGTAATTTTATCTAATGTATGACTAAGAATACTTGATTCCACGGACATGATGAATGCACTATCGAGCGGTATGTAATGAACTGACGTGCTTTTATGCCGAGTATAATTTCTTTTGTTTTAATTATACATCTATTTACATGTTGATGGCGGAACATGGTGCTGTGGATGAGTACACGAGAGACCTACAGCGTCGGTTTATTTACTTGACTGAAATGCACTAATAACCGTAACATATTCATTACGTGGAGAAGTGCAATATGGCGAGTTTTGTTTATTTATTGATTAGAACATAAGCCATTGACAAAGGTCATGGCCGTGCAACATGCAAAAATATCGTTCAAGTGCATGTAGTTAGACCAGAAGGCAATGTTAATTTGCATATGATCTTTATTTTCTTTGCGGACATAGGACATATAGATGCCAACCGGCTTTGCATGGTAGCCGGTGATTTTGGCGAGGACTACTACACATTTTCATAGCCTCAATTTAGTTGAGTGCATGATTTGCTTTTTATCATGGTTGCCAGTGAAATACATGCCGGTGTAATGCACGGTGCACAGAGGCATGTAGGCGCTAAGTAAGTTAACTTTGTGTGCGAAGACACTAATTAACACGTTGGCGACGCCAAGGCATATATGCATGGATGAATATGCAAAGACATTGTCAATGTCTTGTTTTTTATATAATTTCATTTGCACATATGATTGTTTCTTTGATTTGATAGAAACCCATGCATGATCTTTCTTCATGGCGTGTAGCATGAGTTATTTATTTTCTTTGATGCATCATAAGAATGGGCGGCATTGCCGTACCCAAAACACATGTAGATTTGTTTAGATAAGAAGCCGATTCATGTCCATATCAAATTTACCATGAACCGGGTGGAGCCAAAGCGCGTCCACCAATTTTGTACCATGAACCTTTAACCGGGTTGGAGCCAAGATCGCGTCCAACCAAATTTTCACCATAAACATAACCGGGGTAGAGCCAAAGCGCGTCCGACCCAATTTTCAACCATGGGATGGAGCCAAAACGCATCCAAACCCGTATTTCACCGAGGCATATTTGCTGCCTTTTTACACCTTCACCGGGGCATATCGCCCATGCGCAAAGCGCGGTCGTGGCACTGTTGGCCGACCTTTTACCGGAGCTTGCAGCCCATGCGCATAGCGTGGCCATTTGGCCCTTATACCTTTACCAAGGCATGATGCCCATATACGGAGCACCGTCCTCACTGGCCCTGTTTATACCAGAATAGAGGACGAGGCTTGGCGATGGAGTTGCCGATGACGCTTGTGGATGAAACAGCCGGAGATGAGAAGCAGGATGGGAGGGGTAGGATCAGAGAAGCGCCATGCGGCCTCTCACCTTCTTCAGGACCTCAGACCCGACGTCGCTTCTTGCGGCGAGCTTCTAGTGCCTTCCGCACGGCAGAGCGGCGAACCGGCAGCCTGATGGTGCAAGATGAGCAGCGCAGCAGCCTGGCGGTGGTTTGCGTTGTGGATTGGTGAAGGCAGCCTGACGGCACTATGGATCAGAGAGCGGGGGGGCTTTGAATGATCGCCATGGCCTGCTATTTATAGAGTAGAGCGAGCAGCCGTTCCTCAGCAATTTGGCGCTCTTTTTCATTTGATTATGCGGCGCGGGCGCCTTTGTTTGAATTGCTGAGCGCGCTGATCGTGCGGACGTGGAAGTTGCATATGACCCGGTCTCGCAGCAGCGAATAGGAGACATGACCGGCGCTTGACTCTATTTGAATGTGTAAAGCGCTTTCGAGGCTGCCTCCTCGCCTTTGCAAACCGGCATTTGGACCATTTGTTTATTCTTTAATCGAAGTGATTAAGGAGAATAGGAAATAGCTTATTTCTGGCGGCGTCACGCGTCGTGATATCGCTTCTTTGTGTATGTACCACACACGTACTTGCATGGCCATGTTTTGATTAACCCATGTGTATGTATGTGCGTGTATGTATTTACGGCCGGGTGTATTTATGGGACATGTGATTGCCGTGCTTTTGTTTATTTGTCAAGGCGTGAACACGCTCATGCATATATGTACATGTGTGTCTCCTTTTTCTTTTTGCTCCATCTTCTTTTCCTCTTTAGCGATGTTATATTATTCCTTATTTGCCTATATCATATTCATATAAAACTTGATCATCTATACCATTTTATTTAATATGCTATAAATGTTTTCACACATTTTGGGTATGCCAAAATCGGTGTCAACATGCTCATGCCACCAAATGGATGCAAAATCTGTAAACTCACTAGTAGCAGCCCTAACTTGATATTGTGCAGGAACATCATGATAATAAAATTTCTGATCTACCGCAAGTTACCAATCAAGATACGCACCTGGATCATATTTGCCATTAAATGAAGGAATCGTGAACTTAATCTTAGTAAATGAGTCGTTTCGATTACGTACCACGCGCTCACCACAGCGGTTGCGGTGGCGCCCTCCATGGCGCGGTCCCGGTCGTCGATCTCGTGATCGCCACCATAATCAAATTTACGCGACGTTGATCGACAAGTTGTTGTACCAACTCATCAAGGCGTGTAGTGAGCGTGGCAAGGCCGGTGGCGTGGGCGATTGTGCTTCCTGCATCTCATGAGCGTAGCATTTGTGGCCATTTGAGCGTCCCGAAATTGACCCACTTGCTCGTTGGCAATCCTAATCTCCTCTGCCAAGCCCTCCACGTGCTCGTTCATCTTGCGATTGAAGTGGTGAATGATGCCTTTAGTGCGTGGGGACTGAGGCATGGCGTCTGATCACCTGGCTCCCTGTCATTGTTAGTGGAAAAACAACGAACATGAAAACAAGTATGTGCCCTAAAGCTTATAGGATGTGGTGCCGATCAAGGCACTCAAACTAAAGCATTATCAAACTCTTACCCGTTCTTACCAAGCTCATGCAGGGTGACTTGCAACCAGCGTACAACCGTCCAAAAGATTGAATGGAGCGATTGCCGGAGGACCACAGAGCTTGATTCTTGTCAGAGAAAATTTGGGGAGGTGCAGGAAGGCACACTCAATTTCAAGGGTTAGCACAATCAAACAACAATGCAAGGTTGAATAATAGTGCTAAACACATCGCTATCTTTGCTAGAAACAAGTGTAAACGTGCAAAGGAAGCAAAGGTGGGGCGCCCAAGGGGAAGGCGCCTGGTGTGTTCCGTCCGAGAGAGAAGACCAGTATACCAAATCGAGGCGCTGGCAGCAAAATCTTCTTTCCAAAACTTGACGATCTGAAATAAGGAAGAATATTGCACCAAATCCCAAAAGCAGGGGAAGGGGGGTGGCGTAGCAACAGGAAAAGGCCTGCCTCACAAATGTAATTTTGTTGCCTTATATGGTGCGGCTTTTCCTTTCCTTCTTTTTCTTTTTTTTAATATATTGGCACCTTGCCTTTTTTTGAATAGACTGGCACCTTGCCTTTTTTTCTTTTCTGGATACTTTCCCTTTGGCGCACAAACAAAACTTGTCGTAACCGAACCGAGGCAAACTTTCCAAAACGTGGCAGGGGGGCGCAACAGGGAGGGGAAAATGGTGAAAAGAGAGGCGTGGTGGTGGTGGACAGAAACGACGGTGAAAACAACCGTGATTTACACAAAGTGACCAGCAACTATTGACGCGAAAGCACACAAATTCAACAACGCAAATTACTGAATGAAATGTGCAAGGCTCAAAAGGTTGCTAGGACAAAGGTCGAACCTGAGTGTTGTTTTGGTTTTGTGGACGATAGGATGATGAACAATCTGAAAACTAAAGGATAAACTCGATAAAACTCACCGATCAACTTGAATTTTGATACCACTTGATAGAGCTGGAGTGCCTGATCTTTCGGTGAGTGGAGGATAACTATGATTTGGTGGGTGTCGACCCTCGCGATCCGACTACGACGAACAAGTCCGTGGCGCCTTAGCAATCGCTGAACCAACTCCCGATGGTTATTGACCTTGCTTTGGTGCAAGATCAACTCGATCACGAAGATCAATTCCTGCGAGCAATCGAAGAACAAGCAAGAATTTGAGGCGAGCAACCCTGATTATTACTCGAAGGTGGGGTTACAATTACACGAAGACGAAGCTTGAAGTAGCAATGGCTAACTTAAGCAAAACAAAACCCAAGCAACAGAGGGGCGCAGCCAGCTAAATAGGGGAGGAGGCGTGAGGAAGGTAGGCGCCCACCTGCCCACTAGGCGAAATAGGCGCCCAAACAGCTACGCCATCTCATTGATCCCTTTCTGATTTAGGTGGCGCAAACACCTTCCCGATTATTTCTTGACAAAACTAAAAAAACACATAGGTGGCGCAGACCTAGACATTATTACAGTCGGGTTCATCATGAGCATAGATGGCGCATGCACTTAGGAAACTTCTGGTCCTTCATTCTTCAAAATCATCACGAAGTTTAATTCACGTGCACGAGCTCGAGTGAGTGGTCCTGGTGGCGCCTGTGCTGGTTCAGTTGGAGTAGCCATTCCCGTGTCGGGGTTGATGTCCTCATCACCCTAGGCTGCCTCTATCTTTTGGTCGGCAACTCGTAGGCCAATTGATGATCGAGTGTCCCCCATACACTTTATCTGGAGTTTCACCCCCCCCAAAGGAAACTCCGCCTTAACCGATCGATCCTCTTGATTAACCATTTGTGTTCATGGAAAGCGGTCATGTGATAAATTGGTTGAGATAAAAGCACAGTTTTTACTAGCGTCTCTCTCCCTGCTGTAGATAGGAACCTGCCTGTCCACCCCGGCAATCTAGCTCCTATCTTATCTATAAGAGGCTGCACTTCTACCTTACGTAGCTTCCTAATATGCAAAGGAGGACCAAGATATTTCCCAGGGAATTTGCATATCTTTCTAGGGGAATTCTGTAGTATCTGAGAAACCATGCTGCTATCAATTCTTATTGGGAAGATCTCCGTTTTGGCGATGTTGATCTTAAGTCCCGAACACTCCCCCCCAAAAAATTTAAGATCCCGTGTAGATGCTCAATTTCGGTATTGCTAGGGCCTGCAAAAATTGCCGCGTCATCCGCATACAGTGAGCAACGTAAATTTGCCGCCTTACAAATGAGGAGTAAATTATGCATTTTAATTCGTTTATTATGAACAGACGAATGATAATAAACTAGTGAAAAAACATCATATGTATCCAACTGGCTACAGCGGAGAGGGGCTCAAGACCCCGTATCAATGTGCCGCCCATGGAGGTCCCCCCACAATCTTCCACATAATTTTTGGTCGTGAAGGAAGGAGAGAGCAAACATAAAGTACAGTAGAATAACATTTCTCAATTCTTATTTAGGGTCAGGAATGAATGGTCGGTGATCCACTGCACTTTATTCCTCACAAGCACGTTAATAAGTCCATATGAGGTACAAAACTTTTTCATACTAAAATTCACACAATCATCTCATTCCATCACTAAGAACAGTATAATAAAGAGTTGTAAGTGAGCTTTATGTCGAGGTAAAGCAGAGAGAAGAGAACTTGACTATAAGTTTATTGCCACTTTGTCAGGTGCTGGCTAATATTCGAGCTCAAAAAAAAACTCTACTAGAAAAGAAAATGAACCATGTATTACCGATGAAGTAAGACCTAGCAACTAAACTATTTATATAGACGTGCATACAGTTAAATGTATATATAACCAACAGTGAGTTGTATTTTTAACAAGCATGTTAATTTAGTCTGTTGCTAGCTAAGCCAGTATAATAGCCAACTCATATAGTAACAGTCTTCATTTTAGCACCAATTTAATGTGGCAACTCACTAATAAAAGGAGTATACCACTTTATTATGTTTGCTCTCAAACATTGTTTGACTCCTCACAAAGGAAAACCTTCCGTGCTTCTGCTATGCTCATGGATCAGTGATCCGTGCCAGGCTCAAAAGGAAGCTAGAGCCGCCAGATCGATATGATATTATTGCAGCAAATTTGACCAAAGTTTGCAACTCGATTAAATGTCAATTTCGTCTAGCTACAATACAAGCATGCTGCCCACTTCCTCGGAACCATCCTTATTCAATTTCCTCTCTTTTTTTGAAAAAAGAAATAAAAGAATTTTGCAAGTTGTCTTGCAGGAGTAGATTGCACTATAGTGGATCCAGTCGTGCCTTAATTGGAACGGGCATTTGTGAAAGGAACGAAGCCCTGTTTATTTTATTTTTCTTTCGTCGCATTAGGTATGCAATCGCGTCGTAAAGTATGCACAATTCACTGGTCGTAAAGCATACTTTTTTCTTAGGAGTATTACTACCTAGTCGTAGGTGTGATTGGAGTTGCGTCTTGCATCATTTTCCATCCCGTGGGGCAGGTTCGATCCGGACACCTGTGATTATATTTGAGCCGAATTATGTTTGCTTGGACAAAACATCTTCACTCGACTGGATCAAACGTTGCTGCATTTATTTATTTCATTCAGGTGAGGTCTACGTAGATCTCGCAACGGGGACATGAGAGAGAGGGAGGGAAATCTTTCGCAATGTAGTTATATTATTAGTGCTACAAGTATCATAAAGTCGTAGCAAGATGCGTACGCATAAGGAGGGAGGTGAGTCTCTGCTCTGAATGTAACTGACAGCTTGACACGCTCTCCTCTGAATTCTCTCAAAGCAAAAGGCTTTCCTCTGAATTTTATCTCATAGCAAAGGTACGAATATTCACTTTTCCATAACTGAATAACGTCCATTCACTTCCTCCGGAATAAAATTTGTCTGGACCCTGCTGTTTATCTGATGAAACTGAAGATTCTGAACACTGTCCCGTTCGTAACCCAGAACAACGGATCAATTTTCAGTAAGCCCTTGTTTAGTTGAGGGGAAAGTTGAAATTTGGTACCGTAGCACTTTCGTTTTTATTTGGTAATTAGTGTTCAATCATGGACTAATTAGGCTCAAAACGTTCGTCTCGTAATTTCCCACAAAACTATATAATTAGTTTTTTTATCTACATTTAATGCTCCATGCATGTATCGCAAGATTTGATGATACTGTAGCACTTTTTTGGAACTTTTTTTGCAACTGAACACCGGCTAAGGCCTCGTTTAGATCGTCCCAAAAGTTTACACCCTATCCTATCAGATGTTTGAACACATGCATGGAGTATTAAATATAGACTAAAAAAATAACTAATTGCACAGATTACGACTACTTTACGAGACGAAACTTTTAAGCCTAATTAGACCATGTTTTGACAATGTGATGTTACAATACATACATGTACTAATGACGAATTAATTAAACTTAATAAATTCGTCTCGAGGTTTACTAACGGATCTGTAATTTATTTTTTTATTAGTATCAAACATTCCATACGAGATCTCATATGACGTCTGATCTGATGCTCTCGAAACTTTACGCCTGAATTTAATCAAGCTAACGCGCTAATGCAGCATATTTGCCCCGGATCTGAAACATCATATCCAACAGTAGCTGCGACTGCCTCAACGTACGGCATGCGGCGTATGTACGTTAACGTGAAACTGAAACATCCATCCATCCGATCCGCGCATCCGGCGGCCCATCTCGGCCGTCGCAGCCACCGAACCGGCACCCGAAATTCAACGCGCTGTCCCACGGGGCCCCCGCCTGCCAGCGACACACGCGCCAGACTCCACTGCTGCACTGTGCAGCCTGCAAGGCAAGCTCCAGCTCCTCCTCCATTTAAGCCCACCCAGCTCACGGAGCTCATCGAAGCCGCCTGCCTCCACCCACCAAATTCCCGAGACGCCGGGCATTCTCACCATCCCCACAAAGCCAAAGCCAAGAGCACCACCAGAGCAGAGCAGAGTCGTCGTCGTCGTTCACTCGGCCGTCGGGCAGCAGGCATGGCGGGGTTCAAGGTGACGCGGATCTCGGAGGGCCCCGTGAAGCCGGCGTCGGCGACGCCCGAGGAGACGCTGCCGCTGGCGTGGGTGGACCGGTACCCGACGCACCGAGGCCTGGTGGAGTCGATGCACATCTTCCGCTCCGGCGCGGACGCGGCGCCAGCCGTGATCCGTGCCGCGCTGGCGAAGGCGCTGGCCTTCTTCTACCCGCTGGCGGGGCGCATCGTGGAAGGGGAGCAGGCCGGGTGCCCCGCCATCCGGTGCACCGCCGACGGCGTCTACTTCGCGGAGGCCCAGGCGGACTGCACCCTGGAGGACGTGCGGTTCCTGGAGCGGCCCCTGCTGCTGCCCAAGGAGGACCTCGTCCCTTACCCCGGCGACGACCGCTGGCCCGTCGAGCCGCACAACACCATCATGATGATGCAGGTATTGGCCGTCTGTCTCTTCATCCCAGCCCGACCGATTCTCTCGCTTGCCGATTGCAGATTGCGCTGCGCGCGAGAGGGATTCGTTGTTCGTCGGGTTAGATCCGAGCACGGGCACGGGCACGCGCAGGCGCGCGGTAGATCTGGGGAGCACTGCAGCAGGGGCCAGGGGCGGGCGACACGTCAAAAGCCCAGGGTCAGAGAAGGCGCGTTCGCCTTCGCCGGGCCAGTTGGGGAGGTTGACCGTGTCGGTAAACGAGGCTGGCAAGTGGGACCAACGCCGCCCGCCGTCGCATAATAATCACCTCGCGCCCCGTCCAAATTTTTATTTTTTCCCACCACTTGATGAATCCAAAATTAGAAGTAGCGCGGCGTGGGGTCGGCTAAAACGCAGGAATCGATTAACGGCTACTGGTAGTACTAGCTGCAGTCATCAGTTAGGGAGATTCCCTCCGTTTCGCACGGGCACAGGCTCAGGCTCTTTTGTGTGAGAGCGCCGCCGTGGCGGTGGCGGTGGGCGGTGGTTGTTGGTGGTTGGAACGGATGGCCCCGTACTGAATGCGGCGGTGAGGCTGATCCGCGCCGCGCCGATCTGGATATGTCCGTGCGTGGGCGTGAGCTCGCGTCCGTGTTCCCCGTTCCGGTAGACGAGCCCAGATCGTCGGACACGCACCGCGTCAGGTGAGCAGAGGAGAACTTGTAGCGTTGCGTGGATAGCCAGTAGACCACGCCAACGCCACGCATGCGGCCGCAGAGCACAGCGACCAATTCCGCCGACAGAAACCACTGCGTCACAAGCGGCGTGACCTTGCGTCGACTCCAATCCAGCCTTCCATCCTCGGTTTGGCCGTGTCGTTACGCATGGGGCTGGGTCTGGGTGGGTAGGGACTAGGGAGGGCGGCTGGTAGGCAGGTCCGCACTGGCGTAGACGGCGGCCGGACTCGGTGCCCGAAAGCGGCGCCTCGATCTGAACGGGAGACGCGTACTGAACTCGTCATGCTCTGACCACGACGCTCCAATCGCCATATGTTGGCAGTGGTAGTGATCACCCTGTTCATTTGATCGTTTCTGCTTATGTTGATGCTGTTTTGTTGTGATAGAAAAATACTTTATCATGCTTGATAAGCATGATTGATACGATCGAGTGACCAGGGTTATGAACCTGTGCTGATGCCGACCGGGCATGACCAGTAGCCGCCCGGTTGTTGTCGTTGCCAGATACTAGCGGTAGTTTACTCGTACATGGATGTTGCTTTTGAGCTAAGGCTTTGGCTTCTTTCCTGCTTTCGTCCACGGCCCACCGACAGCTTTGCTTTGGGGTAGTTGGACAAGAGCAGTGTCATGTGTGAGATCGCTCGTATAGATCTTTCAAGCACACCTTTCAGTGTTGCGAGTGGTTGCCACTGATTACATACTCTTTCTTTACTGTTGTGTGTGACTGATTGCACCGAGAGATGATTAAGCTGCCTACTTCAGATTTGACAAACATAACCTGTACAAAATAAAATAAAATGCATGCCTATAGAACTATGACTGATTAATCCATTTAATAATGCTTGAGATCTCGAGCAGCAGGTATGATTTACATGAACTTTGCTGAAGTTCCAAACAAAATTTTTCTTACAAACTAGTAGGCTCAGTGCTGAATGACATTCTTGCCATGGTCTCAGATCACCAAGTTCACCTGCGGCGGGTTCGTGATGGGCCTGCGGTTCAACCACGCGTCGGCGGACGGCATGGGCGCGGCGCAGTTCATCAACGCCGTCGGTGACATGGCGCGGGGGCTGACGGAGCCCAAGGTGATGCCCGTGTGGCACCGGGAGAAGTTCCCCAACCCAAACATCAAGCCGGGCCCGCTCCCGGAGCTCCCCGTGCTGGCGCTGGACTACGTGGTGCTCGACTTCCCCACGCCCTACATCGACGACCTCAAGAGGCAGTACAAGGCGCACAGCGGCAAGTTCTGCTCGGGCTTCGACGTGCTCACGGCCAAGCTCTGGCAGTGCCGCACCCGGGCGCTCGCCCTGGACCCCACCACCGAGGTCAAGCTCTGCTTCTTCGCCAGCGTCCGCCACCTGCTCAAGCTCGACAGGGGTTACTACGGCAACTCCATCTTCCCCGTGAAGATGTCCGCGCCCGCGGAGAAGGTGCTCGCCTCCTCCATCATGGAGGTGGTCGACATGATCCGGGAGGCCAAGGACAGGATGGCCGTCGAGTTCTTCCGCTTCGCCAAGGAGGAGATAGACCAGGACCCGTTCCAGATGACCTTCAACTACGAGTCCATCTATGTCTCCGACTGGAGCAAGCTCGGGTTCTCTGAGGTGGACTACGGTTTTGGCCCGCCCATGTTCGCCGGCCCGCTCGTCAACAATGACTTCATCGCCTCCGTCGTCATCCTCAAGGCGCCGCTCCCGCTG
This sequence comes from Miscanthus lutarioriparius, assembly GCA_904845875.1. Classification (NCBI taxonomy): domain Eukaryota; kingdom Viridiplantae; phylum Streptophyta; class Magnoliopsida; order Poales; family Poaceae; genus Miscanthus; species Miscanthus lutarioriparius. The sequence continues at coordinate 60,803 of CAJGYO010000892.1, read as the reverse complement.
GACGGCACCAGGATGCTCGCCAGCTGCGTCACCAAGGAGCACTCGGAGGAGTTCGCCCGTGGCATGAAGGAAGATCTGCCCTGAACTTCTTGTTCCTTATCATAGAGCTGATCGATGATGAAACGGGGAAACTGAGATGAATGGTGACATGATGCTTCTGTTTGGTTAATGCTGTTGTTACTTTTGGTTGTATTTATTTGTCACTTTTATATCTTGGTCAATACAGTGCTACTTTAGACAGAAAATTCGATCTTAATTTGTACCATTTGATATGAGACAGACAATAAAAAGAGTATACCGTCCGTTTTTCGGTTGTTTGATGATCTTTCTTGTATGGCTACAATTTTATGGAACAAAGAAATATTAGACAAAATGTAGAAACTCAATCCATTAAAAAACTTGTATGGACGCCGTATTATATAATATAGGGCTGTCTGCAGCGCGACTCAAATCATGGCACGTCGCCATGAAATTTTTGGGCCGTGTCATGCCTCAAACCTTGCACGATAGGCTTTACATCCCTCCAACTAACTGTCGCGCTGGTTTGATTTTCCTCCTTTAACTATAATAAAACCGGTTTTCTGATCTCCCTCATATTTTACAACCGTTTGTTGTTGCACATTTATGATTTGATGATGTTTTTGCTGATGTGGCACTACGTCAAAGGAGGTAAATCAGGCTACACCGAAAGTTCAAGAAGATAAATCGGACTACAAAATATTTTTTGAAACAAAAAATATCCAAAAATAAAAAACTATCCAAATATTTTTAGTGCAATTTAAAATCTTAAAATCTAGTTTAATCTTAGAAAATTAATAGAAAGTTTTTGTTTTACCATGGAAAATTATGCAACTAATTTTAGGGTTTTCATAAAATCAGATCTATCTTATGGTGTCTAGCTTAAAATTGTTTCAATCTTAATGGACTTATTTTGGTGCTTATTTGCTAGTAGAAACTCCTATTTTCTATTATAATTAGTCAACGTTGATCATCCGACCACGTAGAAGCGCCAGTGGAGCATCCTTAGGACAACCTATTTGGTTTACTGGCGACATTGACGTGGCGAAGGTAATGATGCATTAAATGTCTCTTCCGACCTCCATGATGTTTGATCTGGTTCTAGCGAAGGGTCGGTGTGAATATGTTCTATCAAGGCCTTGTTTAGATTGGGGTTAGGAATCAATATTTAGCACCGTAGCACTTTCGTTTGTATTTAACAATTATTGTCCAATCATGGTCTAACTAGGCTCAAAAGATTCGTCTCGTAATTTATAATCAAATTGTGTAATTAGTTATTTTTTTATCTACATTTAATACTCTATGCATGTGTCCAAAGATTTGATGTGATGGAGAGAGAGTGAAAAAACTTGCAATCTAAACAAGGCCCAAATGCTCTTTTCGAAACTTGGAGGTTGATACAGTTATCTTGAGAAATAGTTGTTGACTTTTTTATGTGGCAATTTCGACCTCTTCATTTAGTGGTTGACTTTCAATTTCGTGATTTTGACTTCTTGTTTTAGTCTGTTCTATGACAAGGTCCAATTTCTCTAATACTCTATTCTTGTGATGAAGCAGCCTGTTCGTTTCGGCTGAAACGATCGTGGATTATAAGTCAGAAGTACTGCTGACTGGTTTGGTGTGAGAGAAAAATACTGTTCCAGCTTATAATCCACGATCGTATAAGCCGAAACGAACAGGCCGAAGGATTGTAGGATTATGTTCTTTGGGCCATCCTTAGTTGATGTTTTTTTCAGTGCGTACTAAGGGCGCGTTTGACGTAGCTCCGAAGGGCTCCGGCTCCCTGCGTCCACCACTGTGCAACACTCTATGTGACTGTAGTAGCCAGAAAATGGCTCCGGCTCTACCCCAACCCAAGACAGGAGCTAACGGAGCTACAATTTTGATGCTGCGGCTGGCTCCACGCACAGTGGTGCTACAGTAGCGGAGCCGAAGCCGGTCGGAGCCGCACCAAACACTGCCTAAATTTCATTGTCAATGACAACTAGTATTTTCGGTCTTCAAACAAAAAACATAAAAAAATACAATTCTAGTATATTAAGTACCGAGTCAAACTATTTGAGATAGACTAAGTTTATAAAAAAAATCAATATTTATGATATATTTTTATAGCATATATATTCTGTTGTAATTTTTTTTTTAAATTTTGATTAAACTTATAATGTTTGACTAAGAATAGAGTTAGAATTGTACTAGCTCCATTATAAATTATAAGGCGTTTGACTATTTTTGACACCAAATTTGACCACTCTTATTATTCAAAAATTTGTGCAAAATATCACTTCTTTTGTCGTGGCTTGCTTTATTAATAAAATTCTTCAAGAATGACTTAAATTTAATTATGTATGCATAAATTTTTTTAATAAGATGAGTAGTGAAATTTGGGGTAAAAAAAAGTCAAACGTCTTATAATTTAGGCGTGGAGGTAGTATTATTTTTCTAAGGGTGGTAATTGTATCCTTTTCCAGAGGACGTTGTACAGTTGTAGCCATTGTTATACCAGCTCCAAAGCCGCTCTTCGCCGCGCCGCGGGACCTGTGGGCCGTGGCCACCGGCCCACCGCTGTACAGCTACAGCCCCAGTGTTCTCCTCGCCGGCGATGTCGGCGCCACCTGTGCGGACGCTCGCCGACCTTGATGGCGACGTGCTGGCTCACTGCGCCGGCTACCTCGGCGCCCGCGACGTCGCCAGCCTCTCCATGTCCTGCCGCTCCCTGCGCGCCGCCGCCTACTGCGACGCGGTCTGGTACCGCCTCTTCAGGTCGTGACTGTAACGCTTCCCTCTTGTATGATTCAGAATCTGGGATTCATCATCCGCTGGTACATCTCGTTGCGCGTTTGCCTTCGCCTAGGTCAAAATTTAGGGCGCAATAGTTTTCGGCTTGGGTTATCGGTGATTAGTATTTGGACTTTGGAGATGGAGCAGGGTCGGTTAAATCTTGGACAGAGTTTTGTGACTTTCTGGGTCCTATGCTAGTTGTTCTGGTGGCAGCTGGGCCTAGGAAGGCACAAACATGGAGGGGAGGACAATCATTTGGGTTCCTTAATTTTTAATTGTTTGGATCGGCTTTTATTCTAAATCTCCCTAATTTGCAGTTCATAACATGTAGTGGGACAAATCTTTCAATTCCACATTTTTTAGATTTCAGGGATTGTACTATTGTAGCTGTAGAGGATCATCCTTGTGAAACTTGCAATTTATTCATGATTAGCAAGTGCCTTTGAGCAATTCTGTGTTGCACAATCCAGTGATTTTTTCCATATGAAGACATGATCTTTGCTGCTGGACACAATTACATATGTTTGCTATCGAACACATTTAAGTGACCTAATATGATCTTTATTTTAGGACACTACTCTAACCTTCAGCAAATGTACACAATTTTGTAGTGCCAGAACAAGATAAGTTTTTTTGGTGTCTTTCAGCACTGACTATTCAGAGTGTCTTGTTGTGAAGTGCCTATATGTTGGGGACAGGGAATGACAATGGCAGTGCTGTCTTCCATGACAAATTAGGATGTTGAAGCTTCAAATTAGCAGTGAACAATGTCAAATGGATTATGTAATTCTGTCCAGGGGTTGAGATGTTATTTTTAATGACTATGCACACGGTTTACTTTTAATGCTAAGATACATGAAATTTGATAGTGACATATATTAACAAGAAAACCGTTGGGGGTGCATCACTCATAGCAAATCAACCTCTCTATATGGCTTTAGATTTTTATATCCTCATTGTTTGTGTCTCTTGTTGGGTCTCATCTGTAGCCTACCTCAACTTGCTTGGGAATAGAAGTCTTTGTTGTTGCTGATAAAAATTGCTATGTTCATCTTATAGCTTACTTATATTTCTTTTGTATAATTATTTAAACATTCAGGGATCAATGGCCATTTGAGAAAGTGCCTTGTGATGCTTTGGGGCTAAGAGAACTATACATCCATAGGCACACTGAAATACATCAGATGAAATTTGGTGACCCCATATCAGCTCTTTATTACTTAGATCCTGCAGAAACAACACCAAGCCATCTAATGCTGGATAGGAACTCCATCTGGTTTTGTCAAGTGAGTTGAAATAACCTTTTTTTTTGTCTGAACCTACATACGATGTGTAATTTCTTCTTTGCAGGGTCCAGCAGCCAAAAAACTGAATATTAATTGGCCAGAAACTGAAATGGCGGAAACCCACAGGAATCATAGTGCAAGGATCACTTGTCTGAGGTAACTGAAAAACAAATAACTGTTGCAGTATTGCTCACTCTCATGTAATTATAATTATTCTTAATCTGTGAAGAGAATTAAGGGTTGAAAATTAAGCCCTTGATTTTATTTCGCTATAAAACAATGACCAAGAGAGTAAAAGTTATATGTTTTACTGTCTTATACTATAGTTATATTTATACTTGTCCTTTTCCCTGAATCACGAGTCTCTCAATTTCTCCATGTGTCTACAACACAACTGCAGTGCTAAACTGCTAATGCAGATAATGCTATGCTGCTACTTAGATTCACTCCTTTAATAGCTGAAATAGCAGCGGTTGAGATCTCTAACGTATTATTTATTAATTGTGCAGGTTATTTTCTCTGACTGATACCCCACTGTTTCGAAGTGATACACAAATAAATGAAAAAGCATTAGTCACTTCAAGCACTGACAGAAAAATCCGTCTTTGTTGGAAGGTACCTCATTTCAACATTACAGTACCCTGCTGGTACTGCTCTCCTTGCCTACAGCATGTGCATTTGCTTATGAATATCTGCAATTTTTAACATGCTTTGAAGGCATAACCCCACAATGACAAAACAACAACGAGAAAGCCTTTCCCTGTTTCAAAATCATAAATAAAGTGAGATTAATTTGCATCCGCCTCACATATTGTCATCTTATTTTTCTTCCTACAATATTGTGAGGACCTTCACTCTGCACCAGCTCTGGTAGCTATTATATAAAGTTGTGCTGCTGTGCTTCCTCACCTTGCCTTGTCAGCCTTCCATGTGCTTCCACAATCCACACGAGGCTATTAACATGCTGCTCTTGCTTTTGTACGACATCTTCTGTTCCTCCTTTAGGTGGCGTTTGGTTCATGGGATAGAGAGGGTGGGAAAGGAATATCATAACCCTATGGCCTCATAACCCATGTTTGGATTCTTGGATAGGGATATTCCGTGGGTTTGGGTTTGGGAAACTAGAGCCTCCTATCCCACCAAAGCTATCCCGAAGGGGAGGGTGGGTTACGAATGGAAAACACCACCTGTGTCGTCTCCTTTCGTTGGCAGCCGGAGGAGGCCCATGACGTCACCAGCGCCGGCACCACAGCCTGCGACATCCGACTCCGCCCGCAACAGAGGAGCGTGTGGTGCCAATGAGGCGCAAGGCTTGAGGCTGAGGACTGCCCCTTTTTGCGGCTGCCGCAAGGGGGCCCAAGTGCGAGAGCGAGCGCATGGCTACGTGATGCGCAGAGTAGAAGCCGCTGCCACCGCCGCCACGGAGAGGGACGCCGTGGCACTGGCACTCCCGGCTGCCATATCTACCGAATGGGACCGAACTGGACTGCTCTGGTGGCGGCGGCGCTCCCCACTAGAGAGAACGGAGCAGAGCAGAGGAGAAGAAATGAATAAGATTCACGAACTCGAGCTAGGGAGATTGGAGGCGAGGAAGAACTGCTCTCATGCGCCGCCCGCGTGGGATCTCGAGGCTGGAGCCGTCGACACGGAGCTGCTGGAGGCGCTATTGGCCTTCAGGACTGGACCTGGGTCTGACGGAGAAGGAGGCATGGAGCCAGCAACGAGTTCACGAGGAAGGAAATAAAGGCATTTTTTTTGTTTTTTTATATGTGGGTCCCACCACATAACCCAACCCCACTCCAAAAGAAACCAAACATGGGAAATGGATAAAATCTCATATCCTCATCCCTAACCCACACCATCATAACCCATCTCATTTCCTCAACCCAAACCCAGCAGCTATCCAAACGCCACCTTAAGGATTAACCTCTTACATGGTATGCTTAGTTGCTTCGAGCCTCTTCCTAGTATGCTTAGGTGCTTGTAGATCTGCCATGGCATCAAATTACTATTTGAAATCATAACAATGCCCATATACATGTTCCAAAAGATTGAGATGACATAGTGGACTTTATTATTATTTGTAGTAGCATGAATTTTGGACAGTGTAAGTTATAAAAGCACATCTGCTGTGTTCTATGCCATGGTTTTGAAAGAATATATTTTAAACCTTTTCTTTCTTTCGAGACACGATTGTAGTTCCAAATCCCACTGTTACACAGATGAATGTGGATACTGCTTCCATTTTTTGATTCCCTTTTCAAATCTCCATGTCTATTTATGATAAGCTTTCTTTCTCAGCCTCTGGTATGGGTTTACCCCCTCTGATACTGGTTTTGCCCATTGTGATGTGATATATGAATGCAAACCCTCATGATTTTTTTAGACCAAATACCGCAAACCCTCATGATTGGATATCACAAGCTTCTCTACATGATTTTACTTAAAACATTGTCCAATTTTTGTAGTATGAGTCCATTGCATACACGCCTTTTAGTTCACATTTATCCCCATTGGACACATCAACTGATGTTATATTGGCCCTCAACATTTTTTTTACGTAGGGTTATTCACGCTGTTACAAGGGCCATTCAGCGCCTGTCACTGCTCTGGCTGACAGATTGCTTATGGATGGTGAATCTAAAGTACTTGCAAGTGGAGGGGAAGACTGCACCATTCGCCTATGGTCTATGAGTACGAGGGCAAAAAATCACCCTCTAATAGCAACATTTCATGGGCATGAAAAGGCACTGTCATTTTTATCTGTTGCGTGGTATGTACTGTCAAACTATCTGAATGAAGTTCATTATACTGTTACAATGTGTATTGTACTGCTATCCAGAACATACATGTGCTGGCACTCTGCTTCAAGTAATAGTTTTCATATATAATGTGATTCTCATAGTAGTTGCCTTCAGCATATGTTTCTTACTTCGCACTGCTTCATGTACCATTATATGTTGAAGGAGAAAAGGTACTCAAAGCATGCTATGACATCTTCAGACCATGGTCATGAAAACAAATTTCTAGTTTTAACCATTTTCCTTTCTTTTTTTTATCTTTCAGGCATAAGTCCTCCCTATTGGTGAGCTGTTCCAAAGACTCAAAGGTAATGGGGCATCTGTCGCAAATATATCTGGCAAACCACAATAAGCAAAAAAAAAAAAACACTTTAAAGATAAATTTGTCAATGACCATATCTTCTCTTCTTTTTCACTGGCTTTACCTTAGCAGTATGTTTATCGTCTCAGACAGTGCTTTGATGCCGATGCAAGTCCTTTTTCCTTAGGAACCATGTTACATTCTTTTCATGCTGTTATGTTGCATCAGGTTAAAGTTTGGGACACAGTGGCTCCTTCCAGTGGTTCATCATCATGTGTAGGCAGTACTCACCTCAACTCAAATGGGCCACCAATTGCTATGAAATGCCATGAATCCCTTTGCTATATCGCTGCTGGACCTGAAGTGACAGCGATTGACTTGAGGACAATGAAGAAGGCTTCTGTTCTTGCACTCCACAACCATAGAATACTTTCTTGTGAGATGCTGCCTTCTAAATGGTTAATATGTACTGGCACGAAAGACAAGTAAGCTCACAAAATCCTTGCAGGCACTGGTCTTCATTTATCCTTGTAGCTTTGACTGAGATCATTAAACCTACATTACTACTCATCGTTGTTTGTTGACCAGGGCTCTTCTGTGGGACATCCGTAAGGCTCAAGAACTCCCAAACACAGTGGCGGAAATGCAATCAGATGGCCCAGTGACATTGCTTCACTTGGATCAATACAAGGTGGTGACTGGAGTGCCGTCAGACGGCCAGGTCCATGTCTGGGAAACGCGGACAGGGGACTTGTCGAACACGTTGGGCTGTGGCGAACCTTCAAGATCAGGCGTGCAGAGCAGGGTGTCAGCCATGGCTGTGGACGGGTGCAGGATTGCCATGGCAGGCAGCTCTCCAGAAGGCAGCGTATTGCACTACCGTGACTTTATGACGTCTTCTGCCCCTGTATCTTTGCCAGGCAAGGAGAAGGAGGTCTCCAGGTTCTGGAGACCCCAGCAATCCGAGGACAGTGAGGACGATAGTGAGGAAGAAGACTTTTGATTAATTCTCTTTATCTCGCTGAGCTTCCAGTTTTGGCTTCCTGCAGTTGTAACTTGTATTGTATGACAAGACTCAAGAGAGAGAAGTTTGTATATGAGCGTGGTTTTTTGAGTTTATGCATTCTTTTGTGAAGATTAATAAGTACATACATCTGGCCCCTGGACTATGCAGTATATTGTATATAGGATATGTGCCAAGTGAAGTGAGCATCCCTTGTTAAAAAGAATGAGCATCTGTCGACTGGGCCTGGGTGCACGGCGTGCTTGCGTCGTGCGTGCACGTCTGCAGGGTACTACAAGATGCTAGAAGTGATACCAGAGGCTACATTACCGTGGGCGCCGCAGGTGTTGATCAGTATACCGCTGTGTGTGTTCTGTTTGTGTTGCTTTGGACTTGGTGAGGATAATGCTAATGCTACGGGTAATGCGCCTCTGCTTTGATCTTTGTTTATGCCTGCTACTCCAAAACTTCGTGGAACAACCAGACAATCCCTATGCTTTATATGCAGCAAAGAATTCTATATAAAAGAAATAGAAATGCAAAAGCAATTAGCTTAACAAAAGTACTTGCATTGATACACACCCAGACAGGTCATCGTCACAGGCCTTTTATCCTTTGGAATCCTGTGTGGACGGCGACAAGAGCTATGGCAGCATACTGTATTTGTAGAGGGCACGTGGCTCTGCATTGTACATGACAAAATAAGCATGCAACAAGAAGGCAGAAGGCAGAAAAGGACCCCAGCAGGCCCCTGCAAGTTTTCCAGAGCTGTTGCCCAGCCCACAGGTGAGAGTGTAGGAAACTCCAACGAGCCGAAGCGAATCGCTTTTAGCCCACAGGCTTGGCTGCCCTGCCCAGCCCACAGGAATGTCTGATGCGATGGTCTCTGGTTTGGTTCCTCTTCGTCTTCCTCTCCGGCAGCCGGCAGCTTATATTATATAACTTCAGAGGGAGACTATTTTCCTTAGTGTACACCGGCGGCAACAGAATACGACGACGAAAGCGCAGTCGGAGTACTCAATTTTCTAGGGCTTTTAGTGTGTAGAGGCAGAAATACAACGCGATTAGGCTAACAAGTCATTTGTTTGGAAGGTATTTAAGTGGACCAAGCATTGTTACTGGCAGGCTGTGGCTACTACTAAGCTCTTACTAACAACATGGGCACTTTGGCATGTATAGCATTATGAAATCTGATTAGAATTCTTGGATGCAAAAGTTCCACATGATAAATATCTATTTTTGAATGCAGGAAAATTTCTACGTTCTCATAAAAAATGATTCACTAAGACAAATAAAAACATTAGGTCAAACTATTATATATTTTGTAATAATAAGATAATAGCTTAAAAAAGCCATCGATCATCATCGACCATTTGATTCGTCAGCATGCACCAAGCAAAGAGGAGTCTCATTGTGTGTGTGTGTGTGTGTTTGCCGGGAGTAGTCTTTTCTACTCCCTTTGCATTATTTCATATGGTAAAAAGATCTGAATGAAATTCTCCTTTATCCATCACAATTAACTTCACAAGCATATGCATTCCACTAGCTAGTAATGTTAAATAACTACTCCCTTTGGTGAAATGAATATTGTAGAAATCGAAATTTATAGCCTTCGCTCTTAATTTAGCTTTAAAAAACCATTTATTTCATAAGAACATAACTATAATATCTAGTAAATGTATGATTATAAAAGTATCTTTCAAGGCAAACCTACGTGCATGACTTCTATGTTTCCAAATCAAATATTTTGAATGTTCATTGATGGTTAATGTATTCATACGTTTAGCATCAAATGCCGTTATTTGTGAATGGATTAGATACTAATGATGTGTATGTGCAAACTGAGTCTAGTAAAATTTAAAATGATCGATTGCACGCAATCTCAAATGTCTAGCCGGAGGGAGTATGTTGGTACAACCCGGGACGTGTAGCAAAAATCATTACTCCTAATTTCGCAATATAGAATATTCCCCGGCCACCACCTTCGCCTATAAAAATCTTCGGGTACTCCTAAGTTTCCCCAGCTCAACCAACGCCAGCACTTTCGGCGGCCGTCGTCCAAAGCTCTCTCAAGCCCTTGCCCCTCACCCTCACACTCCCGAGAGGGTTTTGATGCGGGTGGAGTCCAGCGGCGGCCTCCCTGAGCTGGAAGACAGCAGGTGGGCGCCGAGAGACGCCGGCGCGCACGGGCGGCGGCGGCAGCAGCGACGGCCGCGGCGCGGTGCGGGTGCGCCCCAACCGATGGCTGCGCCCGCCACCGCCGTGCAGCGGCTCTTCGAGGCGTGCCGCGAGGTCTTCACCGGAACTGGTCCAGGAGCTGTTCCACCGCCTGCCGGCGTCGAGAGGATCAAGTCTGTTCTAGGTAATTGATTGATTCCCAACGTCTGTCCACATAGTCTTCGTTCCAGTACCAGAGATCGTACTCGTACCCAACGTCTGTCCACATAGTCTTCGTTCCAGTACCAGAGATCGTACTCGTACCCTTGTGCGTGTGGCCATGGCCCTGCTGTGTGCGCTGTGAACTATGCGTGGTTTGTATTCGACGTTATAGCTGTGTAGCCAGCCACATGTCACATTGTATGCGATCGTAGACTCGTAGTTCATCGTTGGGCGGGGAAACGTCATGGATCCGGCCTGTGATACCTCAACTAGATCGTTTGATTTGTGAGAATTGCACTTTGGTGGAAATAAGGATCACAATTATTCAGCCTCTCAAAAGAAAAATGTTGAGGGTCTTTCTATACTCATCTAGTAAACGTGGAACTGCATGCGGTGCAGTTGCTAACTTAGACTCGTTGCTTCTTCCCACGAAGAGAATCTTTCTGCAAGTAAACTAACAAACAACCAATGGATCGGAATAGTTTTGATATAATTACTAAGGTTAGATACAAATGTGCAATGCCAATTTATGTCATGAATTTGTTGCAACTTGCAAGTAGCAAGCTATTGGTGAGAATGAAATACGAAATATGCCTGACTTGTGCAACTTGTGTTCCTGGTGGAAATAAAGATGGGCAATTGAGAACAGAAACCATGTGCTGCCCATGGTATATGCATTATGCATACATATGATGTAACTGTTGGTATTGTCTCGCTTTGTGTGGGGGTTGGATGCCGTCAAGACTAGACGTCCATCTTGGAGCTGCACTAGCTAGCTAGGGTTGTCTTTTATTTCATTTGGCCACCAAAACCTTGCGAGGTACTCCATGAATAGTTACTTAATGAGCACATTTCTCGAATGATGAGGCCAATGCTGGAAGCTGTTGTTGTACCATCCTTTTGATAATGTTTGTTTATTCATCATTGATCTACCGTGATGTTTGTGGCGAAAGATGCTTATGGTGTTATTGTTGGCCTCTGGATCTTCGGCACGGGTGAGTCGACCGCTCACCGGCGTTGTCGACCACACACTATGGCTAGAGGTAGAAGAAGGGAGGGAGAACAGAGCGCGCACACACACACAGCACAAGCACCAGCGTTGGCCGGAGCTCTGCAGAGGAGATGGCAAAACTGAACTCGCTCTCTTTACTGAGTTGCAGTTGGAAACTATATATACAACTATACCCATCTAATCCTACTACACAGACATGTCAGGCTGCCATGCTGCTACAGTGACTAGATGTGACGGCAGGGCTGACTTGGCGTTTGCCCCTGCTGTGGCTACAGTGCGGCAGGAGAGCCTTTCGACGCCTGCCCCTATAGCGGCTACAGTGCGGCAGGAGAGTCTTTCGACGCCTGCCCCTATAGCGGCTACAGTGCAGCAGGGGAGCCCTTTCGGCGTCTGCCTCTGCCGCGCTGTACAGAGGAGAGCAGCAGATTACTTAACAGTTATGTTTACGTCTACATGCATGCTAGTTGGTTGTTTGGTTTTCTTTTTGGGTACACCTTAGCACACATCATATCAATATATTTTAGTTGCTCCATGCATATCTGACAAGCTACACCGTTAATCCTGCAGATACCCGGTGATAAAGCATTTTTGTTGTCTCTGTACTTTATTAAAATGGTATCCTTAGGACTTTTATGCCAACCAATCCCACATATTGGACTATCTTTAGTTCTATGATCTATCGTGTAGCTAATTAGTATGAGTCCTTGCATACGAGCTAACGCGGCTCTTCTTTGAGTTCCACAAGTAAAACTTTTTTTCATGCTGAGTTTAGCACATATTCATAATGATATAACTCATCTTTTTCTAGTCAAGTTCTAGTTAAAACTCACCTCAATCTATTTTGTTTCATGCCGACATGTGGCAACTTCTGTACCTCATTGCCATAGGTCCAACTACAATTACGAGAGTTGCACTACAAGTTTCATACATGTGTTAGACCTTCATATTTCAAAGACCCATGCTCTCTAACGGGTATTCATATCCTTGAGAGACCGCCAATGCAATCATGTTACACCTAATGAAAACGAATTTCGATTTTGCTGATATTTGTTTCACCGTTTATGTCCTGCAGATAGTATCACAGCAGCAGATGTTCGTCTAACATCCAACATGTCATATTTCCGACGTGTTGACGCCCATGGTACTCCAAAAATCACTTACTTGCACCTATACAAGTGTGAAGCTTTCTCGGTATGCTTAACCACTACTAACAACAGTTCTTGATAATTTACCATATTGTTGAAGCTGTCACATTTGTAAGCTAAGGTGTACATGGCTGTATTTATTTGTACAGATTGGCATCTTTTGTTTGCCTTCAAGGGGTGTCATTCCTCTCCATAATCACCCTGGCATGACTGTGTTCAGCAAGCTTTTGTTTGGTGCCATGCATATAAAATCTTATGACTGGGCTGCTGCTCAACAAGATACACCTGGTATTGTTGGTTCGTTTCCCTAAGCTTAACACTCTCACACATAGCTTAACAAATTGCCTTTTTTTAGGGTTTAATTGCCTTTTCTTTTCTCTCTCCTTTGATCATAGATGTTCAATTGCAAGGACCACGTTTGGCAAAGGTGAAGGTTGATGGCATCTTGACTGCACCTCATGAAACATCGGTACTATATCCAGAAGATGGTGGTAATATGCATTGCTTTACTGCACAAAATGCTTGTGCAGTGCTTGATGTCCTTGGCCCTCCATATGATGATGGTAGTGGAAGGCACTGCCAGTACTACAATGTCTCTTCCTCTGCAATTTCTGTTGGTAAGATTTTTACCTGAGTTAAATGGCTGATATATTAGTACTTAAAGTATTGGAATATTGTTGTTTTGTAAACCAACTGTTTGCCTTGGCATAATATGTTTATGTCTTTTGCTTCAGCATACTTATCCTTGATCCCAAAAATATGTATATAAAAATTAAACTGTGGGTATAGAACAAATCAGATATTTATATGCATATCCTTATACACGTACTGCCCCTTCTATTAAATCTACATATGTCTGCCCCGTGAAATTATAAGATTGCACTCCCATAAAATACTCTGTTAGTTAAACAAGCATCATGCCCTTGTTTGTTTCTAAATCATCAGGCTCCTACCCAACTGAAAATGACAAGACTGTACTCTTAATATTGTCCACTCACACCTTAAGTTTAATTTTGATCATATTATACATTGTAACTTGTAAGCGTACAAGAAGAAAACTAAACTATTGGCGGCTAACTTGAAAAGGTGCATTTTACAGCAGGCACAACTATATTGCCTGGAGGTGACAGATATGAATGGCTGGAGGAGAGCGAGCCACCACGAAATTTTTATCTTGTTGGATCAACATATATGGGCCCAAGAATTTTGGATCATTGAACTCCTATGCTTGTGAGGATGCCTTGGCTTCTTGGAGAACATGAGTTCTGCATACGTATATTCCTGAAAGGAAGGCGACCAAATGGAAATCTGTACATAAATAACTGGGCCTCAAGGTCTGCATTGATTATCGTTAACCTGCTGGTCATCATTACTTCAACTGGGAAGACTGGAACTGCTTATAGTAATAAGCAATGAGAACAAGGAAAGTGCTTGTCAGCTGAATAGGTTATGTAGACCCCTGTTTATACTCCCCCCTCCCTATTTTTCTGTATCTGCAGTCCCTATCTGTTAGAGTGTGATTCAGTCCTACTCATTCCCGGGTTGGCAAGAAGGTAGCCTAGCAGCGGTCTTGACTCTTAGTCCAAAGTCTAGTGGATCAATGCATTCACACAATATGTAGCGTAGTTACTTATCTATGAATTGTTAGAAATTTTAGAGGAAATTTCTGATGTGACACGTACAAATTGTTTGATATGAATATTGTTGTTATGCACTGTAAGTGTTTATTGGTAATTTTTATACATCTATGTATCTTTATATATATTGATGATTATTTTGATGTTTATAGTAAAAGGGTCTATATTTTTAGTTTCGCTCCAGGTCACCAAAATCTTAGTACCGGGCCTGGCTCCTGGTCGGCATTGTCAAAGTGTCGAGTAGATTAAATTAGATCAAGTTATTAGGCACTAGCACAATGGATTTGGCAAGTGGGCAGATGTTTGAGGCTGTATTTGTCCACTAAATCTAGGGGTAAAACCCTAAATCTCTCTAGCCTCCCTATGCTCGAGCCGCCAGCGGACATGCGGCCCTCCCTGTGCCTGGACTTGGTGCAGTACACTGCCACCACCCCCTACTCTCTAAGGTGCTGCTAATCCTAAGAAAGTCGTTCTTCTCCTCTAATCACTCCTAATTCTACTCTCTAATCCCTCTTCTGGTCTTTCCAGATGCAAACAATTACTTTCCACATCCTTATTTTTATCATTGAAATGTAGTGAGCAATTTTTTTCTTGAACACACGGTTCTACTGGTGGGCAAATTTAATAGCGAAAAAAACAATTTGCTGAAGCCGCTGTCGATGCAATGCAACTGAAAGTCGGTAGAGGTCCAGTAGCACATATATTGCTGCTATTTGATGCTTTTTCTGACAATAATGTCACCACTTAAGCTTTTATTGCAGCTCAAGAAGCAACCCTACTGCAACAAATGCATGTGCTATGCATCATAGATCTAGCGGAAATAACATCGTTACCTGCCTCTGTTCACAAGGAGAGTATATGGTATTTAGCAGAAAGGCAGTTGCTTTCAAATACATCTCTTCTTAGATGGGGAACTAACATCGTTACCTGCCTCTTCAGTAGTTTAACAGCTTTTTAACAGATCAGTAGATGTTTTTGGAGGAACTGATCAGAAAGAAGAAACTATGGGCCATAATGATAAGTGCTGATTGGTTGTCGTAATCCAAACTCATCAGCATACTACTCACTTCGGACTGAATTATTGTTTGTTCTTTTCCATGAGACCATGAGGACATCCCGAAGTTACAGTCATGCTTCAGTATGATTTTTTTTGAAATAATGGCAGGAGCTCTGCCTTTCAATTAAAAAGAATAGAGTTAGCCTAGATTATAAGAGAAACCAGGCCTAAAAACCTTACATACGCACGGATTAACACACAGAAAGAACCCACATAACCATAACACAATAGTCCAGCCGACTAACCCACTTACACAGAGAGGTAGCTCACAAACTAACGGTGCCCACCGCATATCATCATTGCCGAGCTTATCACCAGCAACATGCTTCAGTATGAATACAACCTGGATCCTCACAAAATTATGAAATTGTATCCTGTTACAATGTCAATTGTCAAACATGCATTGTCACCGGAGATAAGAGAAGTCTCCTGACTTGTCGTACAATATTGTCACAGCCCAAGCTGCCTATGCAAGTGTTCACACATTACAAATCCAGAGTTGACATTTTAACTGTTTGCTGACTACAGAGGTGAGCAACCCTTACGATTTTATCCTCGTTGGTGTGACCGAATCAAATCATCTTTGGTTTCCTCACACCAACTGTAAGTAGTTGACATCTGAATTAATCATATTATTTTATTCTGATTTTATATACTTCCTCTCATCCTAATTATAGTTCACTTTGGGTTTAAGTCAAACTTATCTAGCTTTGATCAAGTTTCTTAAAAATATATTAACATCTATGAGTTCAAATAAGTGCACTATCAAATCATATTTCATGGAGAATCTAATGAAACTAATTTGATATTGTAAATGTTGATACAATTTCTATAAACTTGGTTAAAGTTAGAGAAAATTGACCTAGAAAAAGTCAAAGCGAACTACAATTTGGAACAGAGGTGTTCTTGATGGTGCTCTGCTTGAGAAGGTCTTGGTTTACTTTCTCAGAGTTGCTTAAGCAGTACCATCTTTAGATGCTGACAAGCCATCATTTTCCCATGCTTTCCATGTAGACTTGAGAACCATCTATGCCTTTGTTGTTGTTTTTGGAAGAAAATATATAGCCCAGCCGCCAAATCACCTCCGCAGGCAGAATGGAGATGCTTTGTTTTTTAAAGGATATGGTTAATTATTTCATTTCATATTTCAAATTTAGAGAGTATACTATTTTACAGGGAAAGTAGTTTATAAAATTGAAAACAAACCTCAGGCTTCTTTTAAAGTAATAATCAAACCGATGCCCCTGAATCACAAACTTCACTACCTCTGAAATTTGTATAGAGCACTGCCAAACATGCCTTTATCAGATCTTTTAGGAAGTCATTGTTAAATAAGTGAGAACAATAGTACGGCTTGCGTCATTCTTATGTGCATAGAGACAAGTGGAGCTTGGCTATTTCCTGGAAGCTGACAGTGCAGCCTTATCTTTATCCCATTCCCACTGTTATCGCTAATGATGGTTATAGGGGCAGTAAACTAGCTATAGTAAATTAATAACTGATGAATCATTGCATGAAGAGTAAAATTATGGAGTGAGGCCCATGCCAAAAAAAAAGTCTATGCTAAGCACACAGGGTTGAAGTTGAACATGCAACTTGGATAGTACTTAGTACATTGAAACTGAGCATCCGCAAGTCAAAATTTTGACGTCGCCTACTTTCACATCTGCCTGTGCTGTCCTGTCGTCGCTTTTACCTAATTAATCACATATAAATAGCATTACACATTATTTTTGTAAGGTGCTTGATTCTTCTGTGCTGAAAAAGTGAAAAACTTTGATTCTACCTTGCTGAATTATCCCTCCACTGCAACTCAGCTACTGATCCATAAAAGTCAACTGAAGTTGACATTTTTTACGATTCACTGAAAGCTAACACTTCATCTGCACCTCAAACCATTAACAATATACGATCGTTGTTGTCTGAACCCTTTCAAGGAAGCATAGTGACTGGTGACTGGTGACTGGTGACTGGTGAGAATCACCAAATAGCCCTTTGTTAAGTTTACTTCATTTTGATAGATCAACAACCAGTCAAACCACATTTGTCAGTATTTGTGTGCAGTTGCTGTATAATTAGTAGCAAGTAAGCTACTATCAGCATCATCTCCTAACTAATTGCTAACAACTCAGTTAATTACAGGCAGTCCATTGTATGATATAAGCCACGACACACCACCGGTGTTCAGTTTTTAGAATTAGTAGTTAATGTAGCCTTGAATCTTGATTTTATGGGGCATCCACAGATTTGTCCTTTCCATGTCAGCGTTTAGTCCACAAATAAATTGTAAAGTCTATGTCATTACTCCATTAGGTTAGCTAAACACAGTGATCCCAGCTTGACTATGCTGGTCCCTGTTGTTTTCCAAACAGAGGTCACAATGTGCTGTCACTACAATCCAGAAAATTTTCTGGTGTTATATCTTCGGTGCTAAAGAAGGATTGTTTTCAGCTATGCATGCAGGGCTGCTCAACAGCTTGATTCACAACTCTGTTCAGATTTTGAGCCTGACATCTGTATTTTTATGAGCTATTTTCATTTTTCTTTTTACCAGTGAACAAACGGAGATGAACTACATGTTTGTTTTACACCGACAACAACCAAACACCATTATTCAATAGTGCCATGACTTGGTTATAGCTAGGGACTAGGGTATTTCAAAAACACATCGGTCTGAAGATTACACGGTGACAGAGGTGGCCGTCATAGTCATATAAAGTAGCCTCTCAAGTTTCTACACAGAAAGTGAAATAGCAACAAACAGTTCTTTTACACAATAAATTCCATGTACTTGACCGCTTTTGTTCTTTTGATGGATTCCTTTCCACATGCAATCAAAAAAAGTGTTGTTCAAGTCTTGATCCTGGTCAAGCAACTGCTAAGAGTCTTCCGAGGAAAATTACTGTTCCTGTTCCAAATCTGACAACAAGGTGTCTTATGGGGGCTGAAATGTATGATCTGTAACAGTTGAATTACATACATACTATATATATATATATTCCCGTCATTAATCTTCAGTTCAGTCCTGGTGTGGCAGATCCATGATCTGACACTTTCATAACTTCTGACAAATTGTTGACCTCGAGTATTTGAATGCACAGGTCGCAAGAACTCGCTAATTGATATTCTATTCGGTTCGATCGTGGCTAAGTGACATTTCAGTTCTTCCCATAGGGCATGATGCAGCTCCCTGAACCGATTCATCCATGTGAAAGACGACTTTTTAGCAGGATGATCTCCGCCTTCTGACTTTCTGCAGTTTTCTTTTTCATTCAGGAATCAGGACTCGGTAATCCACAAAATGAAAACTCCGCCAGCGGAATTTGATAGCTGGAAAAAATCGAACTCGGCGGCGAGAACCGTCGTCGTCATCGTCGTCGGTAGGGTGAGCTTGAATTTGGGACGGCTCACGGCCGGATTTGAATATGCTGATGATGTAGCAGCAGTGGCTTCCAAGCATCAAACACCCGGAAGAAGAGAACAGACAAGGGGAGAAGACATCTGTTTTCGCTTAATTTCCTTGCGTAATTGCAAGGTGGTCTTTGCTTAAGAAAAATGTGATGGAAACCCGCATCGCGCCGCCCCCACTTGAGGACCAAAGATTTGACCAGATCGTTGAAAAGGTTGGCCTCACATGACGCGCGCGTCGGCAAACAAGGTCTGCTCATCCGCTTACTGTACTTCTTTTTTTTTTCCCCTGGGCGCTAGCTGTATTCGTTGATTAGAGAAATGGTTGATAATATAC
Source organism: Miscanthus lutarioriparius (assembly GCA_904845875.1). Classification (NCBI taxonomy): domain Eukaryota; kingdom Viridiplantae; phylum Streptophyta; class Magnoliopsida; order Poales; family Poaceae; genus Miscanthus; species Miscanthus lutarioriparius. The sequence continues at coordinate 41,641 of CAJGYO010000892.1, read as the reverse complement.
TAAATATTTAGGAATCAGGTAGGAAAGACGCCTCCTTGATGCATCTCCGTTGACTAACACCTGCAGTTTACTGGAGCTGATCGAGTCCATCATGCATATCATCATCCAACCGCCATGTGCATGCATGCCTTTGTATATTTGTATATATGCCGTTTTGTCTCCGCGGCCATACATTTTTCAATTCCAAATTGTGTGTTTCCTTGTGGGAAATGGCGCTGTTGCATGACACCAGCATGGCTGATTTCCTTCTTATTAGACCAAATCTTCTCCTGCAGTACGTACGATCAGAATGGCTAAGTCTCAGATGCGGCTGACACAGGAACTGCTGACACAGGACTGCCTTCATTTTCCAGGGTATGTACATCCTCTGATGGAGTCAAATTTCAAAAATAAAAATAAAAATAAAAATAAAAATAAAAAAATTACTCTGATGGAGTCATGGGAGCTCCAGCAACACCTATCATCCTCAAGCACGGACGTACTAGGAGTAACTTGCCCCTACCTCCAAATCAGCCCCATATTTTATATTTTATTTCTCTTTTCTTAGTTATATACTCCATGTAGTCTATGTATTTGACCCGACATAAATTTAAACAATAATGTTATGAGTTTATATAAATGATTTATATTCAAACCTACAAATTGAAACACAAAATTAAAATTTAAAAGAGCAGACAAAGTCTGATCATATCATAGTCTAATTAGGCTTAAAAGATTCGTCTTGTGAATTTCGTTGACATGTGATGAAATGAAACGAAAAGAAAAGTGTGACATGTGAGGTGACCCAGCAATGAGGGGTGGAGTGGGGAAGTAGGGAGTCTCCTACTTTTATGTGACTGAGAGAGAGTACTTAACTATGTTTTTTATTAGCATTAAAAAATTTCAGAAGTTTCTGGAGCTAATCTAAGGCTTCAAACGGCTCTAGCTCCTTGGTATAGTTTATGAAGTAGCCGGAGCCTTCAGTAAGTCTAAATTTATTTTGAGAGGAGAATAAAACTCGTTTCTTACTAAAGTGTACACGAGGATCTAAAACCGAATCAAACGAGGCCTAAGCGTCTGGAGTTGATCTAAGTTGTGCTCCTACTAACCAGTGTCTATGCTTTGTTTCTTAGACCAATCCGACGATTCAGATCCAGCCGCGCGGCCTCACTGGCTTCTCTCCCCGCGGTGGGCCCCCACCTGCGCAACCCATGGATGGGGACACGATCGCGGGCAGTTTGGTTTACGATCTGATCGCGTGGTGAGCTAGCTAGATTCATAATATTCAACGGGCGGCGGGAGAGAGGTGAGGTCAGCGGCGCTGTCCATGACGCCAGGAAGAAGAGATCGAAACAGGCCACACGGCCACCAGTTGTTGTTGGATGGAGCTGCAGGCGGGTGTGTGCGTGACTGCGTGGTCGCGCGCGGTCCCATCGCATTTCGCATGCACGGGACGGGATCGCATCGTATCGTATCGGCCAATCAAATGCGCGCGGACTCGAACTCGACCGATCGTGAGGCGGTGGCATCTTCCGTTCCGTCGCGCCCGTCCCGCTTGCGTCCATCACATGCTGGATGCTGATGCGTTTCTTTATCGGTGATGATATATGTCGGGTGTCCGACACTTCACTTTACCTTTGGACGTGGCTCGCTCTCCTCCACTCGCACGTGGCTTATCCTTGTCCGCTTGCCCCACGTCGCTCTGCCCGTTCCATACGGTGCGCCCCCACTCGGGTAGCAACGAGATGCTCGCCGCCGCTCCCTCCCGAGCCGCTCATGGCACCGCCCCGCCCGAGCCATGCGCCCCCGCTCGCAGTAGCAACGAGCCGCTCACCGGTGCCGCCCCCGCCTAGGCCGCTCGCTGGCGCTAAAGATGGCAATGGGTAAAATCCGCGTGGATACGAGGTTCAGGTATCCATATTCGCGAGCTAAAATCCACGCCCGCACCCGCACCCGCTATCCGTCACGAGCAGAAAACCGCGCCCATGCCCGCTATCCACGGATAGCGCATGCCCGCGGGCATGCTCATGTACCCACATAGCATTTATACAACAGACAGGCAACACATAAATACAAGTATAGAACTCTCGATTCTAGTTTTTCACCACGTTAAAGAACCATCAGGCAAGAGAGAAAAACCATTAGATAAAGTTCTAAGCAAGCAAATAAATAAGTCTTACACACATTAACATTAACAGTCTTACACACATTAACAGTTGGGGCCACATGTCAGGTATTGGAGCGGGTCTGGCGGGTTTGCGGGTGCGGATATCATTTTTTCACGCCCGTGAGCAAATATCCGTTGGGTTGAGGGTCTTGCCCGCGCCTGTGCCTGCGGGCACATACTTAGACCCATATCCGTGCCCATCGGGTTTCATATCTGCGGGTTTGCGGGTATTTTCTACCCGTTGCCAACTTTAGCTGGCGCACCCCTCCCGAGCTGCTCGCGCGACGCTCCCCCGCCCGCACCGCTCCTTCCTCGACCCCGACGTCCTCCTTCACGGCTGCTCCTTCCCGCACCCCGGCGTCCCTCCTCCCCCACCCCGGCGTCCTCCCTCACAAGGAGCTCCAGACGCCTACAGATCCGGCGGCCATGGCGCTCCCCGCGCCAGGCTCTCTTCTATTCCCCCATGTTGCAATTGTGTCTTTCAATTGTTTCAGAAGCTTTAGAGGTATGTTGCAGTAGAATCATATGGTTGATTGCAAAAGTAGATCTGGCATGTTGCACTTTTGTTGATATGTTGCAGGTATTTCAAATGATTGTTGCAACCACTTTGTTCAAAATGTTTCACGTGTTTCTACACGATGTTGCAATCGTTTCTGGTCTGGATGTTTTCATATGGTTCACTCAATTGTTGCAATAATACTTTCCAAATTGTTTCAGTTGCTTCCAATCTTATGTTGCAATAATTATTCCACGTTGTTGCAAGTGTTTTTTATTTGAGCGTTGTTTCATATGCTTTCAGCCTAATGTTGCAGCGGTTGTTCCGTGTTGTTGCAATAATATGTTCATGGTGTTTTCGGCTGCTTCAGCCAAATGTTGCAGCAATTGTTCCATGTTGTTGCAATAATATGTTCATGGTGTTTTTAGCTGCTTGAGCCTAATGTTGCGTTGTTGTTGCACGTGTTTTATTCCAGCTTTCTATATTGTTTGGCCAGGTAGCAGGAGGGGAGGGGAGCGAGCCAGCGGCGGGGGCGCGAGGCTCGCCGGAGGGATAGTGGATGGAAGCATTGGGGGTCAACGGATGGGGGTGCTGCGGTCAGGGGGGCGATGGGGCATGCTCGTCGCGCACATGGGGCGTTGCGAAAGGTGGAAGCGGCGGGCTATGGGGGACAGGTTGCGGGGCGAGCTGGGGGCGCGAGCAGCAAGCGCGGGGGAAACGAGCGCAGATCGAGGCATGCGCGAGAAACGGAGGCGGGCGGGCGCGGTCAGGCGCAACTGCCTCGAGCGTCCGGACGGACGCTAGCGCCTGAATCGGACGTCCGGGCGCTAACAGTTCCCTTTCTTTATTCCTGCTACCTGCTGGCGCCTGTGCTGCGTGCTCTGCTGGGTCTTCCAACTGCCGCCTTTCTTCGTTCTGAAATTCGGCACATGGCGATAAGTACGCGTGCTCTAGTGCCATGTCCTACTGTTCTGTTCACACGCGACTAGCTAGGAAAGGCGACGACCACCTTTTTCTCCGGCGGTGACGGGCTGACGGCTCCCACCTACGTACACACATAGGGTACAGATTCGTACGGGGCCAAGGATCGGATGACCAACCATTCTTTGAACGTGATGGGACTATACGCGAGGCACCATTCATGATTCATCACATAGTATTTTCCACACTAAAATCCACATTATATTGAGGATGTGCTTTTCTTTTATATATTTTGCCGTTTGACTCGTTAAATTTCAGAAGAGAAGTTTGACTTGACAAAACCAGAATCATATACTCTCTACTCCAAATTATAAGTCATTATGATTTTTCTTAAGCAATGTATCTAGAAAAGTCGTTCTGTTATAGTTATTGATGTATTTATTTTCTAAAGCTATACCAAAGATAAAGAGTAGTTTAACTTAGGAGAGGTCTAAAACATCCTGTTTGTTTGAGCTGCGTTTATTTTTTTTTGGCTTCTGACTCAAAAGTTGGCTCCTTTGGTTCCGACCGTTATTTTTTAGCTATTGCTTTTGTAATAAATTTTTAGCTTCTCAGCGCATTGACAACCAAAAAAAGCTCCATCCAGTGTGCTTTTCAACTTTCAGTTTATTTCTTCAGAAGTTAGCTTTTTTTGGAAGTCAGCTCAACATATAGGCCGTATGCCAGCCGGAAGCTGAAACAGATAGCAGCGCTTCGACGGTCTGGTGGTGTGTGTAGTGTAGGTAGGTGTGCTTGACCTTTGCAACCGAACGAAGATACTCCACGTCCACGGTGGATAAATAAAAGAAAAAGTAAACGATGGATAGGTATGGATTACTTGCTCGATCATCCAGCAGATTCGAGTATTCGGCGCTTGCATTGACCTGTTAAAATCTGAAGCGAAGGGAGAAGCTATCGTCGTCAGCGGTAGACAATAATCCGGTCTGCCCGTCGTTTTGTTTCTTTTTCTTCAGATTTGATCCATCGACGGCTGAACAATTCCTCAACCTATCGATCGGTTGCTTCTTCAACTTGCTGCCAGAGATAGCCAGCAAGCACCGCGCCGGCCGTACGAAAGTCAACAGCACGCGCCCTAAACAATCGCTGGACACTAGCTCGTACGGGGTTCCTGATGCGTTCGTACACACGCGTACGACGGCCGCCGGGAGCCGGGAGCCAACAGGTAAGAACGCATGCATTTTTGTCAGATCGATCCATCGACAAGTCAGAGCGCGGCGCGCGGCAGCGGCTAACCGCCCGATCCATGGACCGACCGCTGGAGCAGCTAGCTAGGTAGCTCGCTCGCTCGCGTAGCAGAGGCAGAGCAGACAGCCCTGGCGCGTGGACCAGAGAGAAATTGAACGCGGCGGCAGCGACACGCAGGACACGTTAGTTGGGGAGACCGCAGCGGCGACCACGACGACGACGACGGTGACAACGGGGACGACGGGCTATTCTATTGCGCGCGCTGGCTCGCTTGCTTGTCTCGCTTGCCCGTGGGGCCGGCCGGTGCGTACGTAGGCCAGCTAAGCCAGTTGACATTTTTGATGCGCCCACGCCCAGCCGTATGGACGAGGACAACGACGACTGAACCGTGATAGGCTCTGCCACTGGGATTCGGTGAGGCATCTACCATTTGTTTATCCCAAGCGAGTCAGAAACTGTAGGCTTGTTGTCCTTGCGCCCGTGCCCGCCTCTTTCCTTTCCTTCTTTATAAGGAGACGAGCGAGCTCGGCATAGAGGTACGGCCAGGACAAGGCATTGCTTGCCGAAAGCTGAGCTGAGCTGCTGCTCGATCGAGGAGGGAGGGGTAGGCCGGTACGGCTAGCTAGATTGGTTGGTTGGTTGCCGCCGTTGCCATGGAGGTCGCCGTCGAAAGGCCGCCGCCGCAGGTGAAGGAGGAGAAGAGGCCCGACGCCAAGCCAGAGATCGCCGCCGCACCGGTATGAAAGACTACATATGCTCGATCCTTTCTCTTTCCTTCTTCTTTATTCATATAATTTTGTGTTGGTTCTTCAACGGTCGTAAACTAGAGAGATCTGGCAGAGCATGAACCTTTTCTTGTGGATGCAGATAGGAAGCGCTGTTCCGATAGTCTTCGAAAGCTTTCCATCGACGCAAAGAGACGCGGCCGGCATCAACATCAAGCAGGAGGAACGCAGGCTGGAGGCGGCCAGGGCGGAGATGGGCGAGGTGAGGGAGGAGAACGAGCGCCTCAAGTCGATGCTGTCCCGCATCGTCAGCCAGTACCAGTCCCTGCAGATGCACTTCCTCGACGTCGTCAAGGTGCAGGAGCAAGCATCTGCAGCCAAGGCGGAGAACAAGCTCCCCGTGGCGCCGGCGCCCACCACCGACGATGACGGCCCCTGATGACCTCGTCTCCCTGAGCCTCGGCACGAGGGCCAACAGCGGTGGCGGTGGTGCCGCCTCCAGCCGCAAGGGGGCACGAGAGGTCGTCGTCCTCGTCCGGCACCGCTGATGAGATGACCACCGCTGGCGCCGATGACGAAGGCCACCACCAGCTCTCCTCGGGCTCGGCTTCGCGCGCGGGAGCGGGCTGCCGTCGTCCACGGCGGCCACGGATGACGACAAGGGGAGCCACGCGTCCGCGGCGCCCGTCCTGAACCTGAGCTCCGACAGTAGCGGCAGCGCCGACGACAACGATGACGCCAAACCTGCCCTGGCCGCCGTGGGCACCGCCCGTAAGAGCCTGAGCGCCGGTGCCGGAGACGGATCAGCTGACAACGAGGTGCAGCAGCAGGCCAAGAAGGCTAGGGTTTCCGTCAGGGTCAAATGCGACACTCCCACGGTACGTGACAAATCTGCACCTTGTTAATAAGCCTTCGGCCAATTTCAATGGGAGTTTTATAAAGTTTTATAGACATTAAGAAGAGAGATGATAAAAATTTTATGGGAGTAGAGAGAGTTTTATGGGGATGAAACTCTTTCTAAGACTGCTTCCAAAAAACATGAGAGTATTGAAAACTAGGACATTGAATTAGCACCGAGACTGACCTTATAAAACTTGAGAAAATTGTCCCAAATAAACACAGACTAGCATGCATAAAAATTGATTGAGCTCTAGCTAAATGCAATATATTGTTATTTATGCCTGACCTAAAAATCATAATTGTTTTGTCTAGATGCCCGATGGCTGCCAATGGCGGAAGTACGGGCAGAAGATCTCCAAGGGGAACCCGTGCCCGCGAGCCTACTACCGCTGCACGGTGGCGCCGCACTGTCCGGTGAGGAAGCAGGTGCAGCGGTGCGCGGAGGACACGTCGATCCTGATCACCACGTACGAGGGCGTGCACAACCACCCGCTCCCGCCGGCGGCGACGGCCATGGCGTCCACGACCTCCGCCGCGGCGGCCATGCTCACCTCGGGCTCCACCACCTCCGCCGCCTCAGCCTCGCTCATCCACGGCCACCACCACCAGCTGGCGGCCGCCGCCGGGATGCTAGGCCCCACCACCATGGTCTCCACCGCCGCGTCCTGCCCCACCATCACGCTCGACCTCACCTCCCCTGCCGCGCCGCACTCCCTCATGCACTCCTCGCCCTACGCCGCTGCCGCAGCAGCAGCCGCAGCGGGGTTCGAGTCCAAGGCGGTCCCGGCGGCGTGGAGCAACGGGTACCTGGCGTACAGCGGCGCCCACCCGTCCTACTACTCCAAGAGCTCGCCGGCGCTGGGGCACCTATTCGGTGGAAGCCTGGGGGCGCCATCGAGACCAGAACAGCTCTACGCCGCCCAGTCGTACCTGCAGAGAGCCAACAGCCTGGGCGGCGGCCATGGCGCGGTGGCGCCGGCCGTCACGGACACGCTCGCGAAGGCGATCACGTCCGATCCGAGCTTCCAGTCCGTGCTGGCCGCGGCGATCACATCCGTCATGGGACGCGGCGGAGCCGCTGCTGCCCAGAAGTGATCAGGAATTCAGGATCGGCGGCGCATGCCCCATGCGGGAGATCGATGGGCAAGGGAAAATCGCGTTTTTGAGCCCATCAGCCCATGCATGCATGGATTAGTGGTTCATGTGTAATTAATAAGTGCATCGTGGTTATTTTACTTTGTTCATTGAAGTAGTTGTTCGTAATTGGCTGGGGAAATGATTGGTGATCACATTATGTCAATGTAACAGGGATCATCAATTTGATCGATCGATGTACATAGCACAGACGAGTCAAAAATTGTACGTATCTATGCACCATGGGTAGAATGAAAGAAAGTTTTGATCAGGTTGTTCCAGCTAAATTTGATGGGATCCAAATTAAACCCTATATACTTTTTTTTTTGCTTTCCATTTCAAGGACAACATAACACACGCCACACTCGCAACTTCCAAATGAAACAAATGACATGATGGAGCTAGAGAAGTCGTTTTGAGATGACAGATCATCAAAAACTTTCCATTTCAGGGGACACTTGATTTGTTCATCCCAAGGGAGGTTTTGACATGACAGATCAGAGGGCATTTGATATGTTCATCCCAGGGAGGTTTTGACATGACAGATCATGGGGCACTTGATTTCTTCAAGAATAATTCGATCAAGTACAGCTACACTCAATGAGCGTTAAAGACCAGGCCAGGCAAGCAAAATTAAACTACAGATGATGGAGATATATGTTACTAATGAAGTCTGAATCAAGACTTTGGACGCCGATCTGAACCAAGTCAAACAACTACCGTATTAGTTGGAGATTAGCCAGAGATGCAGGCAACTGCTCTGCTCGTCAGAGAAGACATGGACAGGCGAACCAATCAAAGTTGACTAAATATTATACCAGAGGAGACTTACGCTCCTCTCTCGAGTCTTGATTAGTAGTAGTACGTGCGCTGAGTGCTGTCCATTTCTTCAGCTTCCGTAATAGGGCTTTGTCCATGTCTTCTTCAGTTTCTGAATTGAAATACTAGGGTTCTGTCTTCTGTCCATTTCTTCAGTTTCTGAAATAAGTAGCGTTTTCAGACCAATCACCAATATACATACATTCAGATTCTCCGAGGAATGAGTAAATCACTGAGACGAGAATTTTACGAGTTCTCTGGCGTGTGACGAGATCAGATTGTGGCTAGAATGCTAGATGATTGCGCCTCTAACGCCATCTTGCCTTGCATTTGGTTGGACCGACGAGCTAGTTTTAGATGCTGAATATGCTCAGTTTCAGTTCATCACGCTCGTTGGCCTATCAGACCTAATTTGTTCAGACGCTCTTTGATCAAGTAGTACAAGAGTTTTTTTTCGATCCTCAGATATGATGTTTTAATTTCAAGGAATTAAACCACAGTAATCAGACCTAATAAACTAGCTAAACATATATGCAATAATGCAACAACTTTGGTCAGAGATGATCATATGACAGAACTTGAAAACTCTGATCTGAACCAATGCAAGTCAACCAACCACCGTAGTTCCAGACTGCTCGTAAGGAAAGATCAGGACTACAGAGTAAAAAGATAATTGCGCAATCTAATTGATACATCCTTTTTTTAGCAATATATGTACTTCCCAAGATATAAGTTGCCGATTTTACCAGCTCCCGACGCCCGACATAGGGTTTTTTTTTTTTTTTTTATATGCTACTGAAACATTGGTTACAGATGACAGCACTTGAAAACTCTGATATGTGTTATAAAACATGTTGCTAGCGGTCAGAACATTTTTCTCTTCGTCTCTCATGATCAATATAGTAGATAAAAGTAGAACACAAAGACACAAGAGATAGAGAGACTACTTTTTATTCCTCTCAATATTAGTGATTACAACATAGAGCTTCCACATATATATAGTCCTGTTAAGGTCTAAGAGTTTTGGTAAGAGCCTACGTACAAACGGACTAGGATCAGGATTCCTCCGTCTCCTTTCCTTCTGGGATAGAGTCCGTATGTTTTACAACACTCCCCTTGGGCGATTACCACGATATGCACATGCCTCATTAAAAACTCCATCCGAAAATCCAGTGGAAAAAATGGTTCTTGGAGAAAAGAGTGCATCACATTCGCTAATTGCATTATTGCACATGTTGTCTCATTAAAAACCTTTCGTGAGAAACCTTCAGGTAAAAACTCACATGGGAAAAAAGAGTACAACATTTAACATTCTTGGTCATATATTCTTCAGGATATTCTATTCTTCATTAATATATATTTATCTTCATGATCTATGCATAAACTTTAATGTTTTAGCAAAATGATCTACTTGATCTTTGTAATTCTAGTGGTTTTAATTACCTTCAAGGTATCAAGGTAGATTCAATTAAATTGCTCCCCCTCGTAAAGCCATCCTTTGAACATCAATGTTCAAACCACACTTTTCATAAAATGTGTGCTTAATAATGGTATGCAGTACCACAATACTATATCTTTCAAAATATTGCCTTGCAATTCTACTATGAATTATAATATGAGTAAACAAGAGCAATATGCTTCAAGCATAAATGACCACTTATTAGTTGTGCAAACAAATAAAATTTATCCTTTAGGATAATAAATCCTTTCAGAGGATTACGAGGGTAAATAATTTACAATATTCATTATCTTCTATATAGTGCATCAAACATATACTAGAGTTTGAATACTTATATTCTTTCTAGGCGGCTTTTCGAATTATATGTTATACAAATCTTCAGAATTTTGATTGTACCACTAAATAATAAATCCAGTCTTGCATTTGACATTTAGGGGATAATTCAATTACCAAAATCATCATTTTTCTTATACCTTCTACGGTATTTAGAGGATATCACCACTTCATTGCTAGCTTTCAATATACACTTTCTGAGTGTTCATATGACACCTTTATGGTGTTTATGATTCCTCATTTTCTTTCACTCGGGTCTATATTCACTTTAGGGATTAATGATGTTTATTCAAGAATCGATTGGTAAATCCTTCATGGATTAGTTCCTTCAAAGATGTTCTTATTTTCGGTGAATTACATTTCTCTTCCACGAGATATATTCTCTATTGTATGAGAGATTATTATGAGATATACACAATGATAGTGTTATTCCCTACAAAGTCATTCAATGACTCTATTATTTCTAGGACATGCTCTTCTTGAGACTTCAATATTCATACATGAATATATATTTTACCTTAAATTTCTTAATACTTGTATGAGATTTAATTTTCGTACGTTGCGATTTATATTCTTCAAGAATTATATGAATTTTCATAATCCACTTATTAACTGCATATTTCATATTCATTCATTTCATTTGTCAGAGATATAGCAGAACATCTATTTCTTCTTAGTAGGAGATTCAACCTCAATTGCTTTCTTCATTGACCCGATATAATCGCTACAGGCGACTTTGTCATGAACTTTGTTTTCTGGATCCGAGTTCTCAAAAGAGAAACATTTGTAATTGTAGAGGTAGTGTTGTCGACAACTTTTATTTTCTCCCAACACTCTCATAATGTGAGATTATTCTATCTCTTTGTCATTTTCCAAATAAGAGATAATTTATTGTTCTGTGTACCCAACACTATGATGCGCACGCTTAGTGTGTTGGATTTCATCTTCATGGTGATCCTCTTCATGAGGTGCTTAACCTTCTTCATGAGAATGGAGGAGTTTCATTTTATTTCTAGTCAACAAGTATACACTAAACTAGAACTTATAGGCATCCCTGTAGATTTTAGCTTGATAGTATATAATATTTTGTTTACTACTAGTAAACACAACTTCTGGTTTATAATTTCAAGCTACTCCTCTCATTTTCAAAAATATCTGGCATATGCTCCGCTTCATGCTTCACAAGAGCATTAGTCAAACTATTGTTTGATTTAGTGTGTGATACTATTCCTACTTCAAACTTCAAGCAATATTTTCTCTTAAGGTCATTTTTTTCTATGGAAATATATTTGGCATTCAACATAGGCTTTATCTCCCCCCTAATACCAATATTAGATCTTTAATAGCATACTTCAAAAGATATCTCCTATGATGAGCTTAAAATAATTAAAATCATATATCTCCAACTACAAGTGGAGGCCCATTTATGTATGCTATGATAGAGATTTATGGGAAATATTAACGCACATATTTAAACACGGGGGTTATTATTCATTAATGCAGCGAGCTAGAATACATAAAGTGCACTTAAGAATGTTCAACATTCCTACAAACTCAGGGATGTTCTCCCCCCTGATTTGCACATATCATAGTTTAGAAAAATATTTCATTTTCTAGCTTCTTTATTGTTTAGCCAAAATAATTGATCCAAGTACTCATACATAAAAAATAGACCATATACTTCAAAAATATAGAATACGCAACAATCAAACTCACATGAAATTTCTTTTAGACTTTCTAATTGCCATTAATGCAAAATTCCCTAAATACCTTTTCTTCATAAATCCCAAATCATCATAAGTATGTTATCCACATATTAATTCCATAATTATTCATCCCATTAATTGGGTTAGTCTCCGTTGAGCAAATATCATATTAATTTGCTCCCCCTGATCTTAGGCTGCTTGGCCCTATACCAATCTATTGCTTATGCATATGATGCATTGAGAAAGCAAATTATTCCTTAGTTCAACGAGAACTATATAGACATAGCGTGTTAGCTAGCCAATTTAATTATGAGGGAAGAGTGTAAAGGTAGCTACTAGCTATAACTATAGCTGCTATGCTAATATTCATGCAAGAGTAGAGATAGTTGCAACTCGACGAGAGTACACAACATAGTGATACACATTCATGTGTAATGTGGAATGTCGATATTTAATCCAACATAATAAATAACAACAAAATGCAAATCTACAAGCTTACTTGCAATTAGTGCAATGTAGAGAAAGTAAACTCAGCTGGAAGGGACGTGGCTAGGACTTCAAGTCCTGATACATGCACTTAAAGATAGATTTAGAAAGGCTATATCTATTAATATATATTACCCACATATTCTTATGCCTTTCCCGAAATTCCTCCCCTTTTTATACCATAGTTACTTCAAGTAGTAATATGCTTCATGCATCATTTATGGATAATCCATTCATAATATTTCATAGAATCCAATCATACTTCTAGTATTCAGTGGTTATGGCAAGCAATCCATACATTCAGTGTACAACAACATATTCGTGGTAGGGGCGTAAACTTCTAGTTTTTGGGATAAAGTATTAAATACTGAATTTTAGGATTATACAATTCTTGGCTAAATTGATCCTTTAAAGATCAGTTAATATGCTAGTATAGTCCAATTGTCATGTGCTTCTAGAAACTTCAGTTTCTCTTCTACCTCCATGGTAGTAGTGCACAAAGAACTATAACCTTCATGGTTAATTGAGGCTTCTTTGTGGATAAAATTGATGCAAAACTTATTTAAATAGGCAAAAATATGCAATTGTTTATATGTGAAACATATAAATCTAATTTATTCCATGAGGAGTTAACACATGTTACTTCAAGTAAGAATTGCAACTGAGAATATTAAATGTTCTATATTAGTCTTCGAGCTAATAAATTAACCATTAATCACTTAATTCAACGGAAATTAAAACTTAATGCACCACTGCTACTATACTAATACTTCTATATAGTATAAGTTTAAAGACAATAAAAGTATGTAAGCACATGGTTTAAGTTCTTCTTCAAGAAAACCTTAAATACTCTAATTCTTATTCGTTCTTACATGTCTTAGCTTGACATTTAGCAGCTTCATGCATGCTCTACTTTATAGTTGTGATATATAATCATGATCCTTCTAGGAGTACAACATATGCAAGTCATATATCCTGATTCATAACGTTGTCTAAAAATTCTAACTCAACTTCTATTTGAGTAACTATGGATGATAAATTTGAATACTTCTAGTACTTCAATGCTCTTGGTGTTTCTATTTCAAGAAATATTTCTTCTGGAATTGGACAAAGTCTTATTTACCATCTCATAGTCTATGACTTTTAATCACAAAGCTTCAAGCTTATTGTATTTATTTATAGAGCAGCATTATATCCCATATGATCATATAGCTTGAAAATTCAATTTTTAATATTTCTGACATTATGCAATCATAATGTAGGATATCTTCTAGAATTTCTTATTCAGTGAGTTCCATAAGACCTTTGGGATTTAGCTTGGCCACATACTCATTCTTTGAGAGTAATATAAGGAACTATAATGCTTAATGTACACTCCACTTCAGTGGTAGTAGAATATCCTACTAGGATTTAATAAATGACAATGCTATAATTATGTCATTCAGGACAAATCCAAGATATTCCTTCTTCGTGATGGTATGCATATATTATTATTATCGGAATCATCATGTGCATATGAGTTTACTGCATGTAAACAAGTGGCAAAGTGCAAAAAGATAGCGGATGGTTATATAAAATACTCTTAGAAGCATCCTAGCATTTTTCAAGATTATGGTATATACAAATTTTCAGAATTAATACTAACCATTCATTCATCCAAAAATTCATTATGCTAAAAAAACAAATATGAGCCTCTCAAAGGTGATAAGTCTAAGGTCTACAGGATTTATAGAGAGCTCATATATCTTATACCATGTTTCTAGTGTAATCATTCAAGATTTCATTCTTATAATTACATGGTAAACAATTCATAATGATATTGCGCTAGCATTTTTCAGAACTAAATTCAAAGCGTAGAAAATTTTCAGAATTAATTCTACCATTTAATTCAGAAAAATAAAGCTAGAAAATAACAACTAAATTGCAGATTTAATGTTGTATACAAACTCTTATACATGCGGGTATAAGAAATATAATAAATACGCATAAACAGAAGGATCTAGGGTTAATTATTCAGAAAACTGCTGTAAAAACTGAATTTTTAGAGGTGTTATATTCAAAGACACCCTAATTCCGTAATTCCCAGAAATTACAGGGATACTCTACAGGAGTATATGCCAAAAGCTTAATTTCTTTATGGAACATAAGCCTATTCATAAAACTTTAGATTTACAAGGCCTATCTAATTTTCTTGGAATTTTTCACTTGAACGAATTCGATACGGGCTATTCCTGTCCAACCGTGTAAGCTTTCTTTTGCTCGCCCATGACAATCCGCTTTGCCAACATGGGACGGCTACAGCCAAAACCATAAGCCTTCTTCCTTTTCCCTGTCTCAGCGCCACCACGAGGCGGACGTGGTTGTTCGTGGCTCCTACTTACTGCATGTAGGGTGGCCGAGGGTGACCTGTTCTCTGCAAGGAGCGACGGCATACATGCCTTGGGTCTGGGCTACCGGCCGGGTAGTTGGAACTCCGTATTTGTACGGGTCACGTGGCTGCGGCGACTTCAGCTGGTTACGATGAACATCGTGACGGCGTACGGGCCGGCGATGCGGGTGGCGATCTGGTCGTAGCGTGGTGCTTTCGCATGCAGGCGAAGGGCGCGGTGAGCAGCAGCGTTCGAGCCGGAGCGGTCTGTGGGCCGCGTGCAGACATGCACTGGCTCGTGTCGACTGAGGCGGGACACCACATGCAAGTGGCGGCCACGCCGCACGCTCTCCGTAATGGAGCTTGGTGCCTCGACACGTGACTGACGTGCAAGCCAGTTATTTTTTTTATGCAATTACCGTGGAGTAAGTACTATAGGTGCTAAACACACATGCACGTACTGACTTCAAGCATTACAAATTTATATGTACGGCATGCACTGTAATTAGGACAAAAGAAATTGGCCCAACTCGATAGTCAAGATAAACGCAATATGCGAGACACGGTTCTTTCATACCTAGCAGAGGATGTTAATTTGATCTACGTCACGTTCTGCATAGGGCAGTGATTAGTAGATATAAATCGCATAGGGTATTTGGCATTATCATAGACCTGTCTGCTTGACGGCGACGATGCATGTCGATGCAGTGCAGATTAGTTGTAGGTAGAGGCAGCAGATCCGTTCCGCTAACAATGTCTGGATGTCGACGTCGTCGAAATAGTCACGGCACGGGGCGTCGACGGTGCAAGCGTCGGCATCGAAGAACGGCGACGGCTTCAACGGCAATGTCGACGAAGAGCTTGTCATGCTGATAATATGTTATAAAACATGTTGTCAGTGATTATAACATTTTTCTCTCCGTCTCTCATAATCAATATAGTAGATGAAAGTAGAACACAAAGATACAAAAGATAGGAAGACTATTCTTTATTTCTCTCAATATTAGCGATTATAACATATAGCTCCCACATATATATAGTTCTGCCAAGACCTAAGAGTTTTGGTAAGAGTCCACGTACAAACGGATTAGGATCAGAGTTCATCCATCTTCTTTCCTTCTTGATAGAGTTTTACGACGATACGAACCAATCCAAGTCAATCAACTACCGTAGTTGCAGATTCTTTATATAAGAGATGAGAATCAGACTAAGGGATGAATGGAGTTTCATGCTCTAACTGATATTTTTGCATTATACACTTGGCAAAATATGACTTTGTTTTGCGTGTATATGCTGTCGATCTTATCAATTGCTGAAAAAGCCTTTTCTTTCTTCTTTTTTTGGCGGGAATATATCAGGATGATGGCGACAACAATATCTATCACGTTTTAGAAAGTCGACTGTTCTCATAATCTTATACTCCCTCCGTCCCATAAAAAACGATGTTCCGAGATTTTTCAAACAGATTAGTAGAGAAGAGAAATGTCCCTAATATCCTTAGTATATCACACATGATTCCCCTAAAAAAGGATGTCGCGTGGTGTACTTCCTAATTAAGACGTGCAGCATGCAAGCATGCAGAGATACAAGGTAGGCAACAAATAATAGTGCGTCTCAATTGGTAATTTGGTGTCGGATTTGTGGGGCAATAGCATGTCTAAAACTCAGAACATCATTTTTTCTGTGACAAATTTTAAATCACAGAACATCACTTTTTCCGGAACGAAAGGAGTAGATCATAGATTTTTTTTTTTTTTTTTTTGCTAGCAAAGTCTGGCAGCTTGATATTCAGTACAGGAAAAAAAGATATATACGTGAACCTGTATTATTGAATCAAAGGGAACGCTCAGCTAATCAGAAACAGACTCCATGTATGTATGTCTAACTTTAATGACAGTATGGTACGTACAAACTACAAACCCAAAAAACCAGGGATCGATCGTCTCGATCTCCCCGCGTTCGTGAACATTCTAGCTACATGATCCGTCCGTGCGTGTAACTGATCGACGATGGATCAGTACGACGACTCCGACGAGTGAGCAGCCGCGGCGTGCAGCTGCGCCTCCCACGCGTCAAAAGCGGCGCTCCAGCTGGGCGCCGCCACCAGAGGCGCCGACGACGCCGAGTATGGAGGCGAGAAGGGCGTTGCGGTTGCGGTTGTGCCGCGCGGAGGCGGCGGCGGGCAGAGGTGGGCGGCGCCCGGCGCGGCGTGGTTGTGGACGCCGTCGTAGGTGGTGATGACGTAGCGCGGGTCGTCGCTGTCCCGCTCCACGCGCTTCTTCACGCCGCAGCCCTCCGCCGAGCACCGGTAGTAGTTCCTGCACGCAACGGTGCGGCGGCAGCATGAGCGTGACCATGGAATTGAAGTGATCGGAGTTGGCGGCGCCGCCTAGTGTTGTGTTGTATTGTATTGTACTACCTCGGGTTGGGGCTGTTCTTGACCGCCTTCTTGCCGTACTTGCGCCACTTGAAGCCGTCGTCCAGCACGTCCACCTCCGACCTCGTCCGGAACCCGATCCGTGACGCCGGCCGCCGGCCGCCACTCCCGGTGCCAGCTGGTCCGCTCATGGGCCTCCTCCCGTCGCCCTCGACACCGCCATAGCTCCTGAATCCGATCAAATTAAACCACGCAACTTATCGGATGAACATAGCCACAACGTGTGGCGGCGACAGCGCACATTGCACGCGATCAAGCTACATGTACGTACGTATATACAGGTACCCACGTACGGAAACTTACAGCAGGCTCATGCCATTGTCGAACACCAGCGGCGGCGGCGAGCAGTAGCCGCCGCAGCTGGGAGCGCGAGCGCCGCCCATCTCCTCGCCGAACAGGAAGTAGTAGTCATCAACCATGGCCATGGCGGCGGCGGGCGGCGGGAACTCCGCCACGAGGTCGCCGGGTGGTGGTGGTGGTGATGGAAAGTACGAGGAGGCAGCGGCGGCCGGCGGGTAGGCGGCGTAGCACGCGTCGTGGGCGAGTCCTAGCGAGGCCGCCATGTAGAGTAGACGCAAGCACACGGCACACCGGCGACTGTGGAGCGAACCGGCCAGCTGCTGCTGCTAGATAGCTATAGCTGCCGTTGCGCTGCGTGGGATAGATATATGATCGCCGTGTCAAGCTCGCCTAGCTATTTATGCTAGCGCCCGGACGGCGCTGGCATCGATCGTCGTCTGTGGACTGCTGCTAGCTGATGATGAGGCGATGAGAGCTCAAGTCTCTGAAGCGAAGTGAACACGACTAGGCTAGGCTTCTTCATGGATGTTTCATGATTTCATCTCGTTTCACACAGCGGCAGCGCACGCAGAAGGTTCGTTCGATTCTTAGATGCGCCTGCACGTGTCGAATGGCGTGACCGACCTTTGGAATTTTCGACGGGACAAGTTAACCCTGCTGCCAAGTCAAGAAGCTAGCTAGGAGCCGAGACCGCGCCGGGCGTTGGTTCCGGCCGGGCGCGCGGTGACCGCGCACTGACTGGCCACACTGGCCAGCATGCATGTAGTGTACATTCTTGGGCGCCGTCCGATGTTGCCACGTACGTTACGTATCTGGTTCCGGTTCGATCGTGTATGTAGTCAGAGGTTCAGAGCGCTCCGTGGCCGTCCAAACTCAAAACTACGACGCGTGGAAACCGTCCGATCCAGTCATCCAGACGTACGTCGTCGTCGTCGTCATTGTCTTCAGGTCCAAAATAGCGTCCGGGGTCTGGGAGGCCGTATCGTATCGTGGATTATTTACTGCTAGCTGGTTTGATATAAGAGAAAAACACTATTCTCAGCTAAAAATTTACGATCGTTTACGAGCAAGCGAACAGACTGATCGCTGATGGGTCGATCGAGCGCATTACTGACACTTTGGGCACGGCCGGTACGGTGCATGCACCTGACCGGCCGGAGGCAAGCGACACCTGTCAGAGATTTACCGGCCGCTTCTGAATTCTGATCCATTGCAATGGCTACCGACGACGAAGCTGGTCTCACTTTCTCCGGCCATCGAGGATTCGAGGTAGCCATGAGCCATCGTCGGCCCGTTCCACGCCGCCGCCGGTGCAGCAGCACAAGCCAGAAAATGAGCATGCGCTCTGTTCGCTTGATTTTTCTCTCAAAGTAAATTAGTCAACAGTACTTTTGCTTATCAACCGAACGAAAAGAGACATCCGGGTCGCTGGGTGAGTCGTGGCACGGTAACACGATACAAGCTACTGGTGTACTAGTACTAGTGTAGTAAGCTAGCTGCGCTGGATCTGGACTAGTAATTCTGCGTGCCTGCGTGTGGTAGGCGACGACCGACAGCGACGTGGCACGTAGAATTAAACGAACCTTGTTAACTTAACGATTGATGCGTTTATACTTTACCCGTTTACCGTCTGCATATTTTTATTCCCTCTCACGGTCGCACACTCGCACTCAAGAAATACGTTATATATTACACATAGACACACATGGTCTACGCGAGGTGAAACTTTTGTCAGGAAATACTATTATTTAAATATGACATTTCAAATCAAATAACTATAAATTGGTCACTATATATGTCAAATTATACCACTAGATATTTATTTAGAAATACTTTTTGTGGCGAGCGAATCTACCTTATATATTTGCTATGTTATTAGAATACTTCAAATAAAAATAAGAATTTTACTATTTATCTGTTGACAGATTTATTTATGCTAAATCTGTCAGATTTATGTGCGGGTAGGATTAGATACGTGTTCTCATTGTAGCTTTAATGTGTCGAATTGCACAACGTTCACGTTATAACTCTGCGTTGGCTTTTTGCTCCCTTGCCCGACCGCTTCCACTTCCTCTCCCTAATTCTCTATGCTTTCCCTAAAAAATAATTCTCTCTCTGCTATATATAACCTGTGGCTCTTCATTTCTATCTAGAAATCCCCGTCTCTTCCTGTCCTTGTAGTGGCGTAGGCACAGCGGCCACGCTCGTGTTCACCGATGGTCATGCTTATCCTGTGTGTGTTCTCCTAGTCGATTGAGGCTGGCTGTTCATTTTCTCATGCCTTCTCACTCTCCCCTGCCTTCTTCCTCTCCCCTAAATCTGATTGGTCAAAAAACTACCAGATTTTTACAGCACGAATCTGTCAATAGATGGATAAACAGTCCCTAAAATAAACCATCATGCTAATCGAGACAAAGAAGAATATTTATATTATTGGACTTTATGATGATGTAACGGTCTATGTTAATCCAAAATAGCCCATACCTAACACAGCTAATAATTAATTAATTTGTGGTACAACTAATACAATTAATAATTAATTAATTAATTATGGGTAAAAAATATGCAAAAATTGCAAGCCAATTTCCATATGAGTTAGAAAGAAAAAAAATATTACAAGGTGAAATTAAAAAATAATCTCTTTCACACTCAGGTGCTTTTGATATATTGATATATTGCCTGAAATTCATCCATTAATTCCCCATTTGCATGTCTGACAAGATCACAAGCAACGTATGGTCAGGGTTCAAAATTTCGGCGAAATTTCGGCCGAATTTCATGAAATTTGGTAATTTCGGTGGTGGCCGAAAGAAAACTCCGAAATTTTTTAATATACTAATACATGTGCTATATAACTCTAATCTTATATTTTTCTATTGTTTATATTGCATATTCTTCTATTTAATAGATATGTAGTCATAAATCATACTAATATTTGTTTAGATCCAAAATTTTTTAGAAAAAAACATACTTCATGTGCTAATCTCTAAAAAAAATTTGGCGAAATTTCGGTCGAATTTCGCGAAATTCGGTAATTTCGGTGGTGGCCGAAATTTTGGCGATACCGAAATTAAAAACCTTGCGTATGGTAACTAACCTTGTGTGACTTTATCTTCATGAGAAGACGGTAACAAGCGGATCGGAAACAAACATGGTCACATATGTCTAACAACAGTGTCATGGAGTTGCAAGGGTAGCAGGCATGAGATTAGTGGTAGGGTCAATTGGCGGTTGTTGTTCACTTTCACTCGTTCCAATAGACAAGAGCAATGCTGGTCCAAATACAACACCGAATCTTCAAATAGAAGGTGCCCGATGATCCAAAAATTAAATTTACGAGAGGACCAAGGAACTGAACAATTTGCGAAACTTAAGCTCCTATTCACTTGAACTGCTTATCAGCAATGGAACAGTATTTTCTCTCACAATAAATCAGCATCAGCCGGCTTATCAGCTACAGAAACCATCAGCAGATAGTTCCAAAAACGACCGGTAAATCAATGAGATTTCAAGTAGCTAAAAAAAAGTTGGGAGCAAATTTGTTGGCTTCGTCCAACCATTTATAAAATCTCGCTCCTAAAGGACGGTAGAAGGTAATTTTTCATCAAGAATCCCATAATATTTCCAAATCACACCAATCAGTTTTATTTTTTTTTCTCTTGTACGTTTGCACCGGAAACTCTATCCCTACTTCATATTCTTCCTTACATCCTTCCACCTCTAGATTGCCTCGTGCGTATATTTCCGCATGATTGGATCAAAATTCCGAAGTCTGGAAAGATTGGGAGTGACATAAGGAGTTGTCACTATTAGAGAACCTAGCTGTAGTCCTGGTTCTCAACCCCCTTTAATCCCGGTTTTGGAACCGGGACTATGCAATCGGGACTAAAGGTCTTGATTTTTAGTCCTGGTTCCTCCAACCGGGGGTAGAGGTGTTTATTGGGTAAAAAAAAAGTTGCAGCTGTGGAGATTCGAACCTACGACCTCCCACTTCAGCTCTTGCACGCGTTACCATCTCACCTACCACCACACATCTAACTTAGATAAGATACGCTTTCCTTTTAAATTCAGTTTGGAGACACCTTTAGTCCGGGTTTGAGACATAAACCGGGACTAAAGGTACATTTAGTCCAGGTTCGTGTTTCAAACCGGGACTAAAAGTCAAGTCACACTTTTAGTCCGGGTTCATGTCTTAAACCGGGACTAAAGATTCTCGCACTGACGTGCCTCTGACACATCTCGGTAACTGTTGGGCAGGGACCTTTAGTTCCGGTTGAAGCTATCAACCGGGACTAAAGGTTTCTCTAGTCCCGGACGCGAAAAATATCGGGACTAAAACCAAATTTCAAAGTGGATCAAAAGTCGTTTCTCTACTAGTGTGTTGGAGATCCGTTTTTTTAATTTTGCCAAAAAAATCAAGATTAGGAGTGTGTTTTGGAAACTATTGGAGATACTCTAGATAGTGGTTTTATTGATTAATGGAACTCACCAGGAGAAAAACGAATATTGCCTTGATTTGGTCTAGGTAGAAATTGCACACCCACAGAACATACCTTATATGAGTGAGAGGAAAAAAAAGACGAAAACGAGATGACAATAGCTTTAATCCAGGGGATAAATTAGTCAATGATGAAAATCTGTGTCCATGGACATGGATGCAATCGGCCAGGGGGAGCACTTACATACAATCAAACAAATAATTAAAACATTTTACAGAAGTTATCTACAAGAGAGAGAGAAATAAATATTACAATAGAAGCTAGGTACCCGTGCTCTTTGCACGCTGCCATGGACCAACTTACTAGTGATTAATTATAATGGTCAAAGCTCAAAGGTACAAAAGTTTGATTAAAATAACGTGTCATGATTCATGAATATATCACCCATACACATTTTATTGCCCCATCGAGGATGGCGGCCAGCACTTGCGAATAGCCGAATCATGGAACCGAGATGTTTTGCCAACCACGACGCCGATCTGGGTGATTATATTTCTGGCACGTTGGTTTTTAATTGGCGTGATTAGTTAACTCGTAAACTACGGGGGGATGACCCATGGTAGTTACTACTAGTTGCTGTTAATTAATTACCGGCTGGCTAAGTAGTGGCGCTAGCTACTGACTGAAGAAGGCAACCTGCAAAAGCATCCGCCTCGGTCGGCTTTCTGGCTGAGTGCCTGAGTGGCATTTATCTAGCAATTTCGACGGCGTCTGCATGCGCTCAGTGACACCGATCTTCACCCTGTAATTAACCTATCAATCTTTAACTGTTCCCTTGATCGTATTAGTCATACTTATCAGTCATGATATAGTGTTTTTCTCTCACAACAAAACAGCATCGGCCGGCTTATAAGCCACAGAAACGATCAAGCGAACATGGTGCTTTGCCCTTTGAGATGGCGACCCGATTTCATCAGATGCAACACATGTTCCGTTCGATCTGATCCATCCACTTGGTATCTTGTAAGAGAGCGGTGGACAATAATAAATATATAGGCTCCGTTCGCTTCGCTGAAAAAACAAGCCGAAATACTATTTCAGTTGATTTATTGTGAAAGAAAAACACTGTTTCGACTAAAAAAATAAGCTGAAAAATATGGATTATAAAAGAAGCGAACGTAGTCACAGAGGGAGAGCAAATTAAAGTTGCGTAGCCACCTTTTCCATGTATGGCGAATGCCGCGAACCGGCGAGGTAGAAGGCGCAAAGAAAACGTGGGAGTCGTCGACGACGTCGCCGTCGAGGTACAGTACTATGCATCGTTAGCCAGCCACCGCTGTGCGCCGGCACGCGCGTCAAGCGAGTGCATGGCCGGGGGCAGGCACTTGGTCTCGTTTCGGTCAGTGCGCCCGCGCTAGCTCTTCGATCCATCCCAGAGAAAAAGAAAATGCACGTGCGTTATTAATTCGTTGCTGGACCGATCGGGTTTAGTGCAGTGTGTACAGGGATGGTAGGACGGAGCTCGAAGCACGCAACAACGAGCTCGTACACGCTGGACAGACACCTAATTTTTTACCATTTGATCCTTTTTTCAACAAAACTTACGTTTGGTGTTCTGGGAGACTTAAACTCACCTTTAGATCCTGGGGTCGGCGCTATGACTTATGACACCGAGGTAACACGTCTCAGCGCCACAGATTTTGGCTCCGAGGTGCCTGGCCGTGCACAGCAGGGCTTCCTAGGTGGCGTTGACGTGACCGGTACCTCGGCGCTAGAATACATGGCTCTGAGGTTGGCACCACAGATCTTGACGCCGACCTCGGAGCCGTTAGATGATGTGCTGCAACTTAAGTGATGAGACGTGCAAGCGGTAGCAGGCCTGCAGCAGGGCAGGGCTAGACTGCCCAGACAGACCGACGACGTTGTGGCCGGTGGTGTGATACTGCCTCTGTCTGATCACCTCTACAGTACACTAGCTGCTGCACACATCTCCTTTCTTTTCACCCATCCATCCATCCTCTCATGTCTCAAGTCTTAGCTCTCCGGTACTAGTCCTATGGCTGCATGCTAGCCTGCCTTATTACATGAATGAATGAGCTAGTACTGATGTTAGTAGCGTTTTTTAATCAACAATGATGGTTAGGTTAGTCTTCTCACCTGTTTTACCCTCTTTTTTGGGCTAAAAAAAGATCGACAACACATCGACACAGCAGTGATACGAATCAAATCAGATCAGCTGCCGCCTGCCAAGGGTCCCTAGCTAGCTTCTCTCCCTGCCATGCCTGTGATGTGGCCCTACATGACGCATGCAACTCGATCAAAGCCAGAGCCGGGAAACAGGGGCCAGGGCAGGGCAGGGCAGCCAGCCCCAGACAGCTGCAGCTGCATCTGCCTTTCGTCTGCGGGCCGTGGAAAGGAAAACGAATCTTTGTCCGGGCAACCGGCCTCGATAGGGGTAGGCTAGCTGCTGAAAAGCTGAATCACCATAAAAACCCAGGAGCCGTCCGTGTCAGAGGGGAGGAGAGGAGAGCGGTGTGTGATGTGTGGACCTGTTACCGCTTGCACGTCTCATCACCTCGGTCGCAGCGTATCATCTGACGGCTCTTAGGTCGGCGTCAAGATCTATGGCACCGACCTCGGAGCCATGTATTCTGGCGCCGAGGTACCGGCCACGTCAACGCCACCTAAGATGACCTGCCGTGTACGGCCAAACACCTCAGAGCTAAGATCTGTGGCGCCGAGACGTGTTACTGTTTACACCAAAATTTGGAAGAAGAGTCATAGGGACTCGAAAGCTCCCAAGATCATGTCGTCAAGGAATCAATTGTGTGCAGATCGGAACCAGCTGATTCGAATGCAGAACTAAAATCGGCTTTCTTCAGATAGCGCCAGCGGATAACGACGAAGGCTATGATCGGCGCCAAAACAAGACAAGTTGGACTCTATAAAAAGGGAAAGATTATAGTCTAAGTTATCTTAAATTAGGAATGTTTTCTCTAGGGTCAAAAATTGTGACGAGTCGTGCTTAGACAGGAATCAAACCCCGGCTATTGTAAAGGAATCAAACCCCGGCTATTGTAAAGGACACATAATCAATCCAATATACAAGTCAATTTACTTTTTCGGCTCCGGCCACCCCTTAGGAGTAGGAGTAGAGTAGATCTCGGCGAGTTCTTCAGCAAGTACAGCTGCATAGATCCGGTTGACCTCCACTGCTTGTTGTAAGTACCATCATGGCTTATATCTCTGTTCGTACGGCTGCATCGATTCAGTCGACCTCCACTGCGACTCTGGTATAAGTTAGTTATCGATTCTAGCCTAGTTTAAGTATGGCTGCATCGATCCGGTCGACCCCCACTGCATGAACTAGATCAAGGTCAAGTTATCGGTTCTACCTCAGAATGGCAGTCTTTGGTAGATTCATTAAGTTACCGATGTTACTTATTGCTTTCATTATTTAACTAATTACAGCAATATCACTCTGTCCGATTGGGATTAATCTAGATCAGCCTTATATCTTGTTTAGCCCATCGTTTGTTAATCTGAAACTGATCTAATCTACACATTAAACGATGAGTTACATTTTATCGGCTGTTTTACATCAATCTTGATCGTGCATAGCGTGCGGTTAAAGCATGTTACGTCTTGAGTAGATTTATTGACTAGTGAAAACCATTCCATGGCCCGTTATCACGGCCTGTGTGATTCTGCCTCACACCCCACTGTTAGCACCGTGGAGTGGGGATCATTATTTGGTAGATCTATTCCTGATAAGGCATGACTTTAACTGTGCGCTATGCCTGAATCGGCTGTTTTAGCCGATATCGAGTGCTTTCACGAACAGTTCGCATCACGAGACCGTTGAAGTAAAGATGGGTTAAAAGATGTGTTAGCCCCATGATCTTATTATTGTATTATGACCTGCATGATTCTGCCTCATGCTCCACTGATATTAGTAATGAGTTAGGGTCGTCGAGTCTATTGTTATTTCTACGGCCTGTATGATTCTGCCTCATGCCCCACTGGTCATAGCGATAGATAAGATCTAACATGTTCATTAGATTTATCTTTATTAAACGGTTAAATGATGTTGAATTGTTTCCTTATATAAAAAGGGGTTCGGTTACTTGTAATCATTTGCTTAGCATAAACCAATTATTGTTGACATCTTATTGCCATTGATTAATATTTGTTTAAAAAATGGCATTTATCTTGAATGATAACCGATTCTTCTTACACAACCCAATGAGCTTTAACCGATTTATTCTCATAAATATGCTGCAATCTACTGTTTAGTCGATCTCCTTTCATATCGGCTCTCTGAGCCGCACATTCGGGACTGTCTGGTAACATTGGCACGTTCCATCCTTAATTATTGAAAAACTTTCTCTCCTTCTCAATTACAGGGTCAAATTGACTGGAACGTCTCGGGAGGAGTGCGCAGGAACAACCATCCCTGCACAGAAGCTAGGCGGATCTATAGCTTCATCGAGCAGACCCTTCCGGCTTGCTACATATGTCCTCGGCACAAGACGAAAATTCTGTGTCGACATGTGTTTCTAGCACGCTCGGTGGGACATATGTCGACACGTGTTTCTGGCATCCTTATGCTACATTATGAAGATCTACCTGATGGGGATAAGGGTATCATCAGCAAAGCTACAGAAGAGTTTCAGAACAAATGTTTGTTGTCCTACACCAAAACCCGTGATAACACAATTGTTTAGAAATTTCCACTACCAAGAGTTCTACTACACGGGCAGACAGATACAACTGAAGATGAAGACAGGCGCTTTTAAGGAAGTTGTAGACAAATCTGTTCGTGATGCCATATCAAGCCATAACAAAGCTTTCGTGGACATATTTCACAACGCTATGAGAGAGGCGATTCATGGGTTTCCAGTTGGTCAAGGTGGGCCGGCTTTTTACAACATTCTAGATCCGTCGACCCAAGAGACTAATCAAGTCGGTACTAGCCATCAAGAAGCAGCACCAGCTGGTAGTGGTGATGTCTAGACAGTTCAGGGTTCATCTAAACAAGCTCAAGGAACTACTACAAATCAGACATAGTATAATCCTGGACTATCAATACAGCATGTGCAACAGCCGGCGGGGCAAAGTCAGAACCAGGTGATCAATTTTGGCACATCATGCCACATACCGTCGTCGGCTCAAAAAATAGCACCATCAATTCAAAGGATCCGTAGAGATATAGATCCTTATGTCTACAATCAGAGACTTCAAACAGCGAGCCAGCAAAGGACCCAGCAGATCGAGATTCCACAAGGGTATCACTATGGCACGGATTATAACACCCTTCACATGATGCCAAATCCAAGATATCAAGGCACACGTGATTTCAATCCACAGATGGGTCAGCAAGTACAGAGAACTCCAAATTCAAATGCTGATGAGTTGCTGCTGAGGGTGACCGAGATGATGAAAAATCAGTTCGGTCTGAAGCCAAAAGGGCTGACCTTTTCGTACAAACGCCCATATCTAGAATGGTATGATTTGGTCGCTCTTCCCACAAATTACAGGCTCCTAGAATTCGCTAAGTTCACTGTCCAAGACAGTATAAGCACGATAGAACATATCAGTCAGTATCTTACACAATTGGGCGAAGCATCAATTGAGGATGCCCATCGAGTTCGTTTCTTCTCCTTGTCCTTATCAAGGCCAGCCTTCACTTGATTTTCATCATTGCCAGTCAATTCTATTGCCAATTGGGCTAACCTAGAGAAGAAGTTTCATACATATTTTTACACTGGAACTGGAGAAAAGAAGATTACCGATTTGACAACTATAAAGCAGAAGACTAATGAATCAGACACTGAATTTCTTCAGAGGTTCCGAGAAACCAGGAAATTGTGCTTCTCCTTAAACTTGGCTGATGATCAACTAGCTGCTTTAGCTGTTCAAGGAATGCTGCCGATGTGGAAAGAAAAGCTGATGGGACAAGAATTTGACAATTTGGGTCAATTGGCTCAACGAGTGGCAGCACTCGATAGCCAATTCCAGAGTATACGCAGAGATACCCGATTTCAGAAGAGTACCATAGTAGCTGAAGCTTATGATCCATACTCAGTCGATGACGGCTATAAAGATGAAGAAGAAGAGTTTGCTGTGGCTGAATGGAATTGGGCTAAGAAGACAGTAATGGTGTCAAATCCTTGGGGAAGAGGAGTCGAGGAGAGCTATGACTTTAATATCACCAAATCAGACAAGCTCTTTGATTTCTTACTTGAGAAGGGGCAGATCAAGTTGCCCGATGGTCATGTTATATTGCCCCCTGATCAATTGAAGAATAAGAAATTCTGTAAGTTTCATAATGCTACTTCTCATTCCACCAACGAATGCAGAATTTTTCGGCAGCATATACAGAGGGCTATTTAGAAGGGGAGGCTCAAATTTGATACGCCTCGGAAAATGAAAGTTGATGATAATCCTTTCCCAGGAGATCAAAACATGGTTGATGCTGTGTTACTTAAAGGAAAGACTACGGTCCTAACATCAACCAAATCAAAAGAAGCTGGAACAGTCGATTCCAAGATACAAATATCGGCTGACGAGTACAGAGAGATTAGAAGACGTCACGCCAAGCAAAAGAGCCGATACGAGCAGAGGGAGACGTCGAAAGCAGGGACGACAAAGCCACGGGTTACATCTCAGATTCTGTTGAATAAGTGGCAGCGGCAGAAGGAAAATGATTATCAGCGTTGGTTAAAGGATTAAGAGTACCAGCATCAACTAAAAGAAGAGATATATGTAAGGAAACAAGCCGAATCACATTGGAATTGTCCTTTCTTCAGACATTGCTGGAATAAAGGTTTAAAGTTGCCTACCAAACATGACTGTCTAGAATGCAACAATCAGTATTGGGAGTTTAGGCAATCTCAAATCATCCACCGGTCTATCCATGCTCAAAATACATATCATCATAATAACATGGATCGGCGCTTAAAAATGAAAGTATTCATAATCGGCTGGGAAAAAGAGTTGTTGACCAAGACTGGGCTGATTATGAAAAAGAAGGCAACAAAAGAAAATATGTTTGGTAGGAAGGCCAATGGTGTCCAGGAGGTTTAACAAGAAGCCAGAAGAGAAGGGTGCAACGCCTAAGGAATAAAGAGATGGAACAAGCTCAGGCATTCGATAAACCTTAGGTATGGCGTACCAAGCAAATAGCCGATAGAAAGCAACCATCGACTAATATCCAAATGACTTTTCTATTGCCATCAGAATTCAGAGCTTCTACAGACCAAGAAGTTTATTCGGATTTCGATGAATCAGAGTATGAGGAAATAGTTGCCAAGTTAACAGTTGTACAATAAGCAATATTTGACAAGCCAATCTAACATCGGCACTTAAAAGCGTTATATATGAAAGGTCTTGTTGATGGGAAGCCGATGAACAAAATGTTGGTGGACGAAGGTGCTTCTGTCAATCTTATGCCCTACACCACTTTTCGTAAGCTTGGCAAAGGACCAGGAGATCTGATGGAGACTGACATGATGCTTAAAGACTTCGGAGGTAATACGTCTAAGACCCGGGGGTCAATAAACGTGGAACTAACAATCGGAAGCACGACTCTGCTCACCACATTTTTCATCATCGATGGAAAAGGGTCGTATAGTTTGCTCCTCGGTCGTGATTGGATTCATGTGAACTGCTGTATACCATCGACCATGCATCAGTGTTTGATTCAATGGCATGGAGATGATATCGAACTGGTTCACGCTGATGAGTCCGTGAGCATCGCAATAGCCGATCCGGTCTTTTGGAAACTAAGAGACTTTGAATGTTTTTCTGGCAAGTCATGGGAAGGAGGCTTCATTAAGATCAGCAATGAAAGCCAACAACCGAAGCAAGCAATTGGCTCTGAGAGTTTGTTTTAGTAGAAAAATCACGGCTTCACGTCGGCCATTGGATTAAAGAAAAATAAGCTTTGAGTCTTGGAGATGGGTTTAGGCCGACGTACATGAATGCTAAGTCAAAGTGTAAGTGTGATTCAGAGTTAATGGATTTCTTAAAGAAGTTCTGTTTCGCTTAATAGGACGCTTGACCTAGGTTGATTAATCGTTTGACCTTTGATATGAAAAGTTCTACGGTACGCTATCCTAACATTTGGTCAACATTTGATAGCCGATTCGTTCTCGGCTCTAATAGCCGATACCAGGAGGGTATCGCCTCTAGTTCAAAAAATGAAAATCTTCAAAGACAATAAAAGCCGATACGATATGTATCACCAATAGAGCAAAAACAAAAGATAAAAACAGTTATACACGAGGACATTGCACAAAGACAATCATGGAAAAGCAGAAGATTTCATTCATCAGTTCGCCCTAAATACAACCTAGTCGAAGACCTTGTTCACCACATCCTGAGCAGATGTGATGTCCAAGATTGGCTTTCGCCCGCTACGGTGAAATCTTCTATCAAGTCCTCATGTCCCTTAGGTCCATCGCCAATCAGGAAGCCAACCTTCATGGCGTGGAGGTCATGCCCGGTCTGGACCTACGCCGCAGTTAGCGCCACCGACGCGCCGTGATGTACGCCGTGGAGGGCAATCTCATGAATGTGGGCCAGGATGTCTTGGAAATGAGCGTCAATGAGGGAACCCCGAGCATTGACGGCGTCTATGGCCGCGTTCGCTGCCAGTTGGAGAGACTCCAACTGCACCGTTTGGGCTGGCGATTATAGAAGACTATCAAGACAAAGTCAATGGAAACTAGAATAGAAACATTCATGGAACTCATCTTACCTGCTACCGGCCAGCCGCACTCGAACGGCGCTGGCCTCCTCCTCAGCTGCATTAAGGGCCACTTGGAAGACCCCTAGACGAGTCTCATGCTGGCAATTGTTTTGAATCGCCTCGAAATAGCGATCCTCAGCCGCCCTCCATTCTCGGGAGAAGCGCCGGGCATCATCACCGTCGTACGAATTGGAAGAACCCGACGATGAAGTCGACGCGGAAGATGCAGCATCAGCAGGTTTGCCGGTCCTGGGGAAAGGATGAAGGCTGTCATTCACAATGAACCTATAGGCGAGTCAAAACAGAGCATCATCATGAATAGAGGTTGCCAATCTCACATCATGCGTCGGAGACGCTGGTTCATCGGCATGTCCTCTTCCGGGATCTCCTCCGCCGCGCGCTTGCCTCGGTTATCCTTGCCAGCCATGAGAGATGATTGGATCTACGGAGGGAAGTAAGAAAACTGCTACAGGGTTTCGATAGGCGGGAGAGAGCAAAGGAACAATGGTGGATGGAGATGTGTTTGAGGCCGAAGCCCTCGGCTAGTATTTGAAGACATGAAGCAAAGAGGTAGACGCCTCGGGACACGCAAAAGGCAACCGCAGTTAATAGAAGGCGAAACGCCGCTTCACCAAAGCCGAAGAGAATATGGCGCCAGATGACTGAGGATGAAAGATCGAAGGGCTCTCTTAATAAAGGCCATGTTTTCAGACCTAAGTGGGATTAAGATCGGGAGTCTGGAATCGACTATTTTCAAAATCAGCTCTTTAGCCGAAACAGAGGTGATCGATCGACTATGACGGTTCTTTAGCCTCTTGCCTGTTCGAGTTCCCCTTGGCCAAAAGGGTTTCACGATCAAACAAACTCCTCTGAGCCTGTTTCACCTTCAGGACCTGATCTTCAAAAATGGAAAAGGGAGACAAGACTCTGGAGAAGGCTGGGAATGGATTACCCTTGATGACTAAGAGCAAAGGAGCTGATGTGATTGCCTTATGAACTTGTGCATAGACACGATGTAGCCTTTCCACGGGAAGCTCAAACTGGATCAAGGCGTGTTATGTTGCAGAGTGATTTATCAGCCGAAGTCTACTAGAATCTTGTGATGAATAACTTAAAAGACTTGAGTTGCCTTCGGCTACGTGCTCTTAAAAAACATTGAAGCCAATAAACCGAGGGTTGCAAAATATTACAATAAAAGGTTAAGATTAAGTAATTCTCTGAAGGAGACTTGGTCTGGAAAGTGAAATTGCCGATCGGGTCAAAAGATAGTAAATCCGGCAAATGGTCACCTAACTAGGAAAGACCTCATCGGATCAAACGTTGCGTGCCTGGTAACGCTTATATTTTGGAAATGCTGAGAGAGGAAAAAGAATTCGGCAGAGCAATCAAATGGGGAATATTTGAAGGAATATTGCCCTAACATTTGGATTAATAACTAGGCAACCAATTTGCTCGGTTGACAGCTCTAATAGCCGATACCAAAAGGGTATCACTTCTAGTACGGAAATAAACCCAAAAGGATAAAAGCCAGTACAATGTGTATCACCCGCAGAAGCAAAAGCAAACACGGACAAAGTGATGCATATGGTATGAAGTACAAAACAAAAGGAAAAATCACTTAAAACGGAAAAATTGTTTGCTAATATCACCTATTACAAACTATGGGTTGGAAAACACTTTGGCTACTATATCATCGGCCTGAGAGATAAAGGCTACAGAGTTAGCAGCATTGAAGAAATCCTCAATCAGGCGTTCACAATCCCCAGGGTGCGCCACGGCTGGAAAACCATGGGGAAGGAATCGAAGCTCGTGGCCAGAATGGACTTGCGCAGAAGCCAATGCCATGGCGGCACTATGGCGAACACCGTGCAAAGCAACCTCCCTGACACGGTTCGGGGTGTCGTGCAGGCGAACCACCGGAACGGCGCCTCTGGCATTGACGAATCCTGCCGCGTGCTCCGCAGCCATTCAGAGGCTCTCCAGTTGGGCAGATAGATCTAAAAAGATTCAAAGGGGAGATGATCAGAGTCTTGAAGATGAAATTGAAAAGAAGCAAAGGTTATGACAGATATCTCACCCGTAATTCTGGCCTCGGCCTTGGCCAACCTATCTTCCACTGAATCGACCTCGGAAGGTGATCGACATCGAACCATGGCCAGGGTTGATTCTGCGAGGCAGAGACATTCAACGAGACTCTGGCCATGCCGATTAATGGAGGCAAGCAGATCATCGTTATCAATCCATCTCCTCTAATAACAAGGGAGCTGGCGACGAGCTGTTAACGAAGAGGACCCTAAAGGCCGAACGGACTCGATCCTATCCCCTGAGGTAGTGGGGGCGCCATGATTTGCACCCTCCTGATGATGAAGGCACTGACGCGATGATGTAGGTCCATTGAGGGCCTCCTCAGGAAACTTCTTGCTGTTCTCCATGATCTCGAACCTATGGAGAAGCAAGAACTATACTAAGGACGTAGAAGGCTTGAGGTGAAGCGAGTTGTTTTTTGATCCCCAGCCGTGGCCTGAATATATAGCCCAGAAAGGCAAAGATTGTGCCAGCGGTGTGAAATTGAAATCATATACGGAAAAGGATCGACGCTCCGAGAATTCAGGGAACAGATAACGAAGAGATAACAGATTCAGACTTATTGCTCTCCTAAGTTACAAAATATCATGGGATAGATACAAAAGATTTACATTGACCAGCAATCAGCCCACCAAGGTTTCTTTGGATCGAAGGAAGTTTGAATCCCCATAGGGCCAAAATTCATCATAAACCAAGTCACATCGGCCCATTAGGAAAATTATGACGGAAAAGCCGCTTACCCAACAGATACCCAGCCGATTTCTCGGTGACTGGGAAACCGCTGGAAAGAAGCTTGTGGCTTTCCCAATGGGCATTTGATCGAGCAAACAAGGGGAAGGTGTCCACACATTTTAGCCCTTGCAAACACTAGAATAGCTCTACGAGCATGGACAGAAGACCCAGATGATGTCACAAGGGTTCTTCTAACCGCAGTAACTGATTCTCTTGCTTGATAAGATGCTAAGATGAGCGACACAATCACCCTAAGCATAAGAATTCTTCTAACTGCAAAAGATCTTCATAGCAAAAGGATAGACCATGGAGGATCCAGCGGAGTCGGGAACACTTGAGGAGGTAGATAGAAGAGAAACATGGCTGAATTGTTGAGTTGCTCTCGCCAGGGTCGGATAGACATTTTATAGCCGGCCTGGAAGGATGAATCCAAATGCCCATGAAGCAATGATGCTCTCGTAAAAGTTTTGAAGCATGGGCTCATGAGCTGACGTAAACGGTGACAAACAGTAGACCCCAGCTCAAGATTCTCTGCCCGTGACTATGGACCTATCAGGGATTCAGACGTGATAATTTTGGAATAAAATTACTTTTATCCCAAAATTGGGGGGCATGTGTTTACACCAAAATTTGGAAGAAGAGTCACGGGGACTCGAAAGCTCCCAAGATCATGTCGTCAAGGAATCAATTGCGTGCAGATCGGAACCAGCTGATTCGAATGCAGAACTGGAATCGGCTTTCTTCAGATAGCGTCAGCGGATAACGACGAAGGCTACGATCGACGCCAGAACGAGACATGTTGGACTCTACAAAAAGGGAAAGATTAGAGTCCAAGTTATCTAAAATTAGGAATGTTTTCTCTAGGGTCAAAAATTGTGATGAGTCGTGCTTAGACAGGAATCATACGCGGGTCCCGGGGATAAATATCAAACCCCGACTATTGTAAAAGACACACAATCAATCCAATAAACAAGTCATTTACTTTTTTGGCTCCGACCACCCCTTAGGAGTAGGAGTAGAGTAGATCTCAGCGAGTTCTTCAGCAAGTACGGCCGCATCGATCCGATCAACCTCCACTGCTTGTTGTAAGTACCGTCATAACTTATACCTCTGTTCGTACGGCAGCATCGATCCGGTCGACTTCCACTGCGACTCTGGTATAAGTTAGTTATCGATTCTTGCCTAGTTCAAGTGGCTGCATTGATCCGGTCGACCCCCACTGCATGAACTAGATCAAGGTCAAGTTATCGGCTCTACCTCAGAATGACAGTCTTTGGTAGATTCATTAAGTTACCGATGTTGCTTATTGCTTTCATTATTTATCTAATTACAGCAATATCACTCTGTCCGATTGAGATTGATCTAGATCGGCCTTATATCTTGTTTAGCCCATCGTTTGTTAATCTGAAACTGATCTAATCTACACATTAAACGATGAGTTACGTTTTATCGACTGTTTTACATCAATCTTGATCGTGCATAGCGTGCGGTTAAAGCATGTTGCGTCTTGAGTAGATTTATTGACTAGTGAAAACCGTTCCATGTCCCGTTATCACGGCATGTGTGATTCTGCCTCACACCCCACTGTTAGCACCGTGGAGTGGGGATCGTTATTTGGTAGATCTATTCCTGATAAGGCATGACTTTAACTGTGCGCTATGCCTGAATCGGCTGTTTTAGCCGATATCGAGTGCTTTCATGAACAGTTCGCATCATGACATCGTTGAAGTAAAGATACGTTGAAAGATGTGTTAGCCCTATGATCTTATTATTGTATTACGACCTGCATGATTCTACCTCATGCCCCACTGATATTAGTAACGAGTTAGGGTCGTCGAGTCTATTGTTATTTCCACGGCCTGCATGATTCTGCCTCATGCCCTACTGGTCATAGCGATAGATGAGATCTAACATGTTCATTAGATTTATCTTTATTAAACGGTTAAATGATGTTGAATTGTTTCCTTATATAAAAAGGGGTTCGGTTACTTGTAATCATCGGCTTAGCATAAATCAATCATTGTTGACATCTTATTGCCATTGATTAATATTTGTTCAAAAAACGACATTTATCTTGAATGATAACCGATTCTTCTTACACAACCAATGAGTTTTAACCGATTTATTCTCACGAATATGCTGGAATCGACTGTTTAGTCGATCTTCTTTCATATCGGCTCTCTGAGCCGCACATTCGGAACTGTCTGGCAACACCGGCATGTTCCGCACTTAATTACTGATAAACTTTCTCTCCTTGTCAATTACAGGGTCAAATTGACTGGCACGTCTCGGGAGGAGTGCGCAGGATCGACTATCCCTGCGCTGAAGCTAGGCGGATCTATAGCTCCATCGAACAGACCCTTCCGGCTTGCTACGTGTGTCCTCGGCACGGGACGAAAATTCTGTATCGACAGTTACTCGGCGCGCCGACCCCTAGAGTCAAAAGATGAGTTTACGTCTCCCAGGGGGCCAAACGTAAATTTATTTTTAAAAAAAGGCTAAATTATAAAAAATTAGGGACAGAGACAGCTTTGGGACAGTTCAGTTGCGACAAGCTTTGCCTTGACTGACCAGCTAGTCTTGGTGAGCTGGATTGGCGGCTCTCATGTGATAGCAAGAAATTCCCTTGTTAGCACAAGCCCTAACACAACTTTTTCGACTAAGGCCTTGTTTAATTCCTCCTCCTAAAGTTTACTCCCCTATCACATCGGATGTTTGGACATATACATGGAGTATTAAATATAGACTAAAAAATAACTAACTGCGCAGATTACGACTAATTTGCGAGACGAATTTTTTAAGCCTAATTAGTCCATGATTTGACAATGTGGTGCTACAGTAACATGTATTAATGGCGGATTAATTAGGCTTAATAAATTCGTCTTGCGGATTACTGACGGATTCTGTAATTTATTTTTTTATTAGTATCCGAACACCCCATACGATACCCCCTATTTAACACCGGATGTGACATTTCTAAACTTTACTCCTTGGATTTAAACACCACCTAACTAAACTACTACTCCCTTACTTCTTCTGAAGCAGGGATCCAAATTTAATTTATCCTAAGTCAATATGTTATATGTCTAAATAAAGTCAAAGAGAAGACTATCAATTTTTACCATACCAAATATAATCCCTATGTCATAATGTATCTAAAATGTAATCAAGCTTCGTATATTTTGACTCGGTCCCTTGTATTTCAGGAGAGAACTATCGTTTCTCATATTCACGTTCTGAGTTCTATCTAGGCAAGAAGATTAGGTGAAGAGCACGTACGAAGAGAATCTCAAGTCTCATCCCTGTGGGCTAGTATAGCGTGTGTTTGGTTTGAGAACAAGGTTGGATGTGATATATGTATCCGTGGATTTCTAGATATGCTTATCCATGCTTCATGTTAGGTTAGATGGATGGAACAAGCTATTTTTTCTATTTGGTTGAATGAATATCTGCTGGGCACGACGAGGCGAGGCTAGTTATTTTTCTGTGTTGGATGGATGGATGAGGATAGCCACGCCAATTATGTCAAAGGAACCACTAGTCTCTTTTTTTTTTTTTGCCAAAACATTATTATGTGATATCTTATTTTGTAGATTTAAATAAAATGGATACTGCGATGTTATCGTATCACAAAATGCTATAAATGGTTTGTAGGAGATAAAATTGTTTGAAGGTTGCATGCAACCATTAATTGTTGCTGCCACGTGAGCAACAGAGCATGCAACATGGTCACATGGATAAGTTTACCCACAAGTTTTTTGGTGGCAGCTTCATTCAGCATAATCGGAGAATATTTCATATACCTGACCACCCTATCCATGTTGTCATCAAACCAAACGTATACAAATTTTGGACCGCCATCTCCCATTCGTGCATATCCAGCAGGACGCATGTAGCGCAACCCAAGCGTGCCACCTGGGACGCGCGAGTCGCGACCCTGCCCTGGCAGGCACGGGCAGGCAGCAGCGACACCGAGCCCGCCACGACGTCGCAGACTCCTCCCAGTCCAGTCCTAGGCGGGCAGCAGGCGGCGGCGGCGCGCTGCGACCGTACGTGACGCGCCAACTGGAGCCGCCAATCACGCGGCCGGCTGGCCGTTTTCCCGGCTCCTTCGTGTTCCGTCCCCGTCGGCCGGCCGGCCTGCCGGCCTGACCCTGAGTCCTGACGACGGCTGGTCGATCGATCGAGAGGTTAGCCAGCCGGTGCCTATCGTGGCTCGTCGGCTTGTACGCACTCGGCGGATGTCACGGTCACGTCGCACATGTATGCCGTTGCTTCTCCGGTAGAGATTGCACGTGCAGGACAACGGGCGGACTGTTTGCTCCCTCGGCGGCAGGGGTGCGCTGGAGTGTGTGAGTGTGACGACGACATTCGCGCGCTGGCTAGTTACAGCTCGACAGGTAAGGTAAGGTAGGGCCTTGTTTAGATCGCAAGAGTTAGAAAAATTTGGCACTGTAACATTTTCGTTTGTATTTGACAATTATTGTTCAATCATGGACTAACTAGGCTCAAAAGATTCGTCTCGTAATTTACTATCAAACTATGTAATTAGTTATTTTTTTTATCTACATTTACTGCTGTATGCATGTGTCCCTAAATTTGATGTGACTGAGAGAGTGAAAAAACTTGAAACTCTAAAGCAATCTAAACAAGGCCGCGGTCGTAGGTTTTCTAGCTCGCTCACTCGTGTCACTGTGCTGCTGCGGAATCGCACAAGCGGTCGCGTCTACCAGGCTATCTACCATTTTGTCGGGCCTCATATAAAAATTCACGCTAGCAAGGTCCCTAGGCGTACGTTCTACCGTCTCCAACGGTGCCCAATTAATGCTACGACTTCTGCTCTCCACAACATTAGAACGTTAGCATCGGCCGGTCAAGAAAAAGAAAACGTTACCGTCACCTGGACGGCGACCGGGCGGGCGTGCCTGGCCGGACGCACCTCGGACGGAACAGCTAGCTAGCGATCTCGCCGTGGCGTCCGTCCTCGGCGGCAGCGATCCACCCCAGGATCGTGACCTCAGGTACGTTTCTGTGGTGCAAACCGCGGCGTCGTGCGTCCGTTCCGGCGAGACAAACTCCTTGCACCCATGACCTCCCCACCACGGCTCGCCGGACGTATGTACTACGCGCGACAGAGACGGCGGCGCCGAGGCTGTTCGCTCGTGCGTCCACTTGGGTGAGTTCGCGGCAGCTACCTAGCTCGTCGGTCGGCGGCGGGCGCGCGAGCACGACGTTGTTTGGCCTAACGAAATATCTCGGCGTCCTCATCTCTAGAGCCTTTCGTTTCATACGAAGCATCGATATGAAGCGAGCTAAGAGGTGGCAGAAGGTTTAGCTAGCTTGGCCTAACGGCTATTAGTACTACTAGTACTAGTATATCACGTGTCAGTTGCTGACAGTGATGTGGTGAGCTACCTACAAATGTCCGAACCTTCACGTACGTATGAATACGGCTGCGGACGGCTAGACTCGTGGCTCGTGCCAGTGTATCGGACACAAGAGTTTTATAGATAAGACAGGCTGTCATTGTTGAAGCCTGGCAGCCTACATATACAGATACAGATGCAGGGCAGGTCATTTCAGACGGGCCGGGTACGACAATATAGCCTCAATGCCGTCATAATCATAGGAGTACATTCCAGATAAAATCAAATTCTGTGAACTCGGAAGTTCAGCTCCAGACAAATGAGTGTTCCGCTGGTGGACTAAACAGTAGATTTTGGATGGTTCGGGATGATTCAATAGTATTCTGTAAGAGAGAATAAGCTGAAGCTGAAACAAGCCAGTACCAGCCGAACGCGCACATGAACAGTCAGCTATCAACTGGCCACAAAAGTTTGTGACGTCAAATTCCTAATAAAAAATATAATTCTGTGGACTGAAAAAGTTCAGTTCCAGACAAATGAGAATTCTCCTCATTTACACCCAAACTTACTACTGCACTGTGCATGAACAGTCAACTATCACTGTACAAAAGTTGTGAGGTCAAAACTGCGCCACAGTTCAGCTTAATGCATTCTGTGTCAAACGAATCAATTCAAGTAATTGGAATACATGGAATTAACTACGGAATTGCAGTCTCTGTCAAACGAACCAATTCAAAGTAATTGGGTAAATGAAAACTAACTATGGAATCGGAGAATTTCTGCAGCTTCCATTTTCTTTTCTTTCATTCCACATGGTTACATAATCACAACAACATATCGATGTATTTACCATGAATTTTCCTTCAAAATGCACTCATTTTCTTTGTTATGCTAAGCAGTTACTTTACATTCAATAGCAACAGCAATGTACATTGAAGGCCAGTCGACGTGTCATGAAATGGCAAGGAGGCTAACTGCTATGGGATGAGTCTCAACAGGCTACCTGACGCTGACAAACCTCTCACAGCAACTCTGACTGCACCAACAGCACCAAGCAGCCATACCTCGGGGCCAACCCATTAAAATCGTGCTTTGCACCCATGTCAAGTGAACCCAGATGAAAGGCGACCTGCATGGTTATGAAGTCAGTCGAAAAAAATTCCCATGCCATTTGTACTGCAAGAGCAGAATGTCTGACTGATATGAAAAGCTGCAAATCTATTCATAAAAGCTTCATTGTACACAGACATAGAAATTATTGCAGTAATTGTTTATTAATTCATCTGATAAACAGCTTCTTTCAGGAAAGACCTGAGAAAGATGTAAGCGAACCTTGCCAGAAGCATCTCGGATGAGGAGATACATGTAGAAGATCACAGTAGAGACTTCCATCTTTCTGATAGAAAGTAGAGGCAATAAAACTTCTGTCAAGTTCTTTCCACAAAGCTGACCTGTTAGCTACCAGTACAAACATGCATGAACACACCTGTAACTTAGTAGATCCACTGTGCCATGCCTGCTCCAGAACAAATATGCTTGATGATTTATCTGTACGTCCAATTTTTTGAATAGAAATTTTAAAAGTAAAAGCAATATTATGGGGGAATGTGGTCATACAAGCTATTTAATCCTGGTCACGCACCTCCTCTAAAACCTCCAAGCTAGTGTGCCTGGACCGTTTAAGACTTTTTGCAGTTACAGCCCAATATTTCTTCTCTGAGTAACCTGGAAGTTAAAGTTTAAGACAACATAAGTCCTGCCTGTAAAAAAAAAAATACTATCCTAGAGTGAAATCTAAAAGTATAGCCACCAGGTAATGGACCCACGATGTCAAGTTGGCAACATAGGCAAGATTTAACCAAAATAAACATCACTCAAAGGAACCACAACTACTAGCATACCACAACTACCAAAGAAGAAATGTATCGTCTCTAAACAACACATTAAAACTGTATGTTGGAAGTATAATGCTTGAAAAGTGCATTAATAAGTCTAGCCGACACAATAACATCACCAAAAACAGAGGTTTCAAATTGTATTTTTACATCATTTATAGAAGGAAATTCAAAAATGTATGTATTACCCCACCTTAAATAAAAAACCATGCCAGGATTCTGTCTGTTGCAGGGGTGAAAATTTACTCTTTCTTTCACATAGTAATCCCAAAAGACATAGGTTTATGTACGCATGCACCAAGAGTATATACAATCA
This sequence comes from Miscanthus lutarioriparius, assembly GCA_904845875.1. NCBI lineage: Eukaryota > Viridiplantae > Streptophyta > Magnoliopsida > Poales > Poaceae > Miscanthus > Miscanthus lutarioriparius. The sequence goes on along the minus strand of CAJGYO010000892.1, from coordinate 578 downwards.
GTTTAGTATTAACCCAGTCAGAAATTGAAAACAATATAAAGATAACAGTAATATATCAAGTTGCACATATACATACTTCAAAAAAATTTATAACTCTGGTACATTAGTCAAAGAACAACTACCTGTTAATGATGTAAGCATCACTAGCATAAATAATTGGTATGTCAGGCAAGCGGAGTCAGTCCTGTGATCAGTTCAAATGGTAAATTTAATAATGAAGTATGAATAGAGTCAGATACAATGTTTTGAGCACAAAATAATACAAGGTAAACAAAATAATGGACAAGATATCCAAACAACTCACAATACAAAGCTTTGTTTGATTCTAACGAGAGAGGTTTAACGATTTAACTGAGTGCTGGGATGCCAATAGAGCAGCATCTTTTGCTGCAACCACTAGACCAGTTAGCTTGTTGTAGCGGTTCAGCGAGAGACAATGTTGTTAGCCGCATTTGTTGCCATCTCTTTCTCACGGTCACTAGCTACACGTGGTTCTCTCCAGCCCCTGCAACAGCAAACTAGGCAACAAGATACTCACAACTTGGTTCACTTATGTTTGCTCCATACTTGTGAGAGGT